>VYYJ01004061.1:0-14468 GCA_021029165.1 Cyphoderus albinus
TTTTTTTTTTAACGAAAATACGTGGGTGCATATAATATAGTTCTTTCTGCATATTTCATTATGCTTTTAAAAAAAAGCCTCAACAATATTCGTGAAAATTGTAATAGTTTTAAAAGTTTTATTTATTTATTTTTTTTTTTTGAGTGTGGGATAAAAAACGTGTACGTTTTTTAAAACTGAAATTGAACTAGAGAAAGAGAGAGGAGAGAAAGAAAAAGAGAAAGGCACTGCTAGTGCTACTGCTCCTGCTCCTGCTACACTGCAGCGTGATCTCTTGGCTCTGTTCTTGGAGTATATATGCAGATAATAAAAAAAAAAACTTTGTTTGTTGGGGAATAATAGAGTATTATAGTAGCCAAACAACAGGTGGCCACACATACACGCGTTGAGAAGAAATAGTAGAACAAAGAACGGGAATAAAATTCTCCCGTGGTGGTGTTGTTGTTGATACACTAAGAAAAGACTGACGGAAAAGAAAAAAAAAACAAGGAAGTGGATGATAACCATCATATAAAGTGATTGTTTTTTTACAAGAAGAACAGAAGAAGTAAGTCCGATTTTTTAAATATTAATTTTGCTTCTTTTTTTTTGGTGGTTGACATTATTGAGAAACTGGCAAAACTGAGATGAACCTATATACTCTATTAATTATGGCATATTATTTTGGATGCGTCTTCTATTCATGACCAAAAAAAATTGTTCTAAATTTTCACGTTCTCGCAGGCAGATTCGCAATGTCGCAATAATAATTCGGTTTTCGCAAATAAATTATGACTTTTTTTTCTCGCATAATAATAAGTATATTAAATAATATATGGGTTACTACTACAAAAGAAGTGTTTTTTAGGAATTAAAAGTGGGGATTAGTATTTTACTGAATGAATAATAATTGGTTGGATATGAGATTATTGTCTTATCATCGTCATTAATCATTACATTATCGTAATACAAGAAACGCGAGGCCAATAACGACAATTAGCGTTGTTACTCGGTAATAATGTGATTTCTAAAAAAAAAAAAACCTCTTAAAACAATAATGGGCAAGGTTGATAACCCTGACACTTCAAAGTTTGTAGTAAAATAGTTTATAACCATTAACGTGATAACCATTCATGAATTAGTAATTTAAATTTATGAATATGATAAAGTGGCCCGGACTTGCTCCAGTTCTTTAAATATACGTAAAAATTGCCTTCGGCTTCGACTTAAGAAGGATAACAAAATAATTAATAATAATAATAATACCAGCCAAAAACCTCTGCTCACTTTTCGAGTAAATATAACAAAACATTCTTTTTTTTATTTGAAATTCTTTTTAAAATTTTGTTTATATTCAAATATGTATTCAAAAAGGTTTTATTTATTTTTGTTTTTGTAGTAAATGTTTTTAACAGTATAACACGACAGTTTTGTTTTTAAAATTTCTTGAACACTTTATATAATATATATAGAAAAATTTGAAGAGGATATTTTACACATGTTTAAAAAATAACATATACGTTTTCTATTTTGAATGACTATTTTGTTTTTAAAAACACAATACTATTTATTACGCTATCATAATAATAATAATAATATTCATCAATTACTTTTTATTAACTCCTCGTTTGGGGGAGAAAAAAATCCCCGCGTGTACACACACACACACAACCTTTTAAAAGTCCATTTAAAAAACTTTAAAATCTTTTAAAAAATCTATTAAAACTTATTTTTTAAATTATTTTTTTAAAGCTTAAAATGTGCAATTTTTTAAATTTATTTATTTATTTATTATCACAGCACTTTTTTCTTCTTTTCGTTATGAAACAAAAAGAAAGGAACATATATATATATAATTTTTTAAAAATTTATTTACAATGTTTTTTAAAAAGCTTTCAATTTAACTTCTGTGTGTTTACGAGTAAAATGTATTCATTTATTTCTTAGTCTAAGTAGAGTAGAAATATTTTTAGTAGTAGTACTAGTAAATAGTTTTAAAAAAACTCATCGCTTTACCCGACGAGTATATGTGTGTGGTCACAACGCAGAGAACGTACATTTATTTTAAATTAATATTTATTTTTTTGCTAAATTCTATAATATATATAAAAAAAATTCATAATAGTAATAATTACTAAATAACATTTTGTATTAGCACACGTGTTTATTTAAAGTATATAATATGGTAACGTCTAGTATGTGTCGTTTTGAAAAAAAAAACGTTTGGGTTGGGTGGGTGGATTGTTACAGGTGTGGGAATTGCTGGATGGATGGTATATATAAAAACATTTTTTCTTCTTCGTTTGGTAATAAAATGAATAATCAGGATGAGAATTAACGGGGGTATTATTTTTAACATTATACACACAGACAGACAAAATTTTATATATATTATGGCACCATGTCGTCGTCCTCCATTGGCTTTATATGGTGAAGGACTTTTAATAAATTTTTTTTCTCTCTTTCTCTCTTGATCATTCATTAATTTTAATTTAAAAACAAAATTTAAAACTTCTTTTGTTGTTGTTGTTGAGTTGTAAAATATACACGTCTCTAATGATGATGATGATGATGACGACTTCTATTATAAAACTTTAATTCCTGAGAGAGAGAGAGAAAGCACAAGAATTTTTATCCTGTTTTGTTGATGATGATGATGATGATAGTATAGTAATAATTCATTTAAACATTTTGCAAACTGCTTCAATTTGTTTCTTCTCTTCTCTGGAAGTTCCAGGCTGGCGTTTTTCTTATTCTCTGTTTTTTTCTATATCGTCATCTTGCTACACACAAAAAAAAAACGTTGTCTCTCTCTCTCAAGCTTTATATGCTTATTAATGGGTAGTGTCTCATCGTTTCGTTCGTCTGTCTGCTGCTGCTCCTGCTCCACTTCTAAAAGTAGGAGAAAAAAGCGTGTCTCATCATCGGTGTGGTTATTTAGTGAGTTTTACTGCTGGTGACTATAACGGTCCTCTTCGTCAACTTTTTATTTTATTTTATAATGACAAGAAGAAAACTCTCACTTTTCAAACAACGACACTATACATATGTGTAAAGTAACGTGTAACTTGTAACTTGTAACTCACTCGAATGTTCGTTATTATTCTTCAGCTCTGCTCTCTTTTGTTTGTTTTGATTATAATTTGAGTGATATGAAAATAGTGATGGACAGCTTGCAGAATAAGTAAAAGCACTGGATGAGAGGTTGTGGAGGAGTGAAGATGATGAGCGTCGTCGTGTGCTGTGTATTTTTTTTATAACAATATATATATGTTTTAGAGACACTATTATATATATATGTATATATTTTTTTTGTCCTTTCTTGACACGAAAGACTTTAACAAACAATGTTTGGTCTAAAAAAACACATACACCGTGTACTTATTTTTCTCTCTCTCTCTCTCTCTCTCTTGGGATGCATAACATTAAAATATATTATATCAAACAAATGTTTTAATTTGACGAAAATCTGACGGAAAAAAAGGCTGCTGCACAGGGTTGTTTAAAATACTCTCAACTTTTAGTATTTTTGTCGTTTTCTTCTTGGTTATTCCACGGGAGAATTTTTATTTTTTCACCCTGGGAGAAAATTGTTTTTATTTCACGTTTTTAAAAAAAATCGTTTATAAAAAACACTACTATTTATCACGGTGTTGCGTTTCTGCTGTGAAGATGTTGTTCGATGGTGGTGGTGGTGGAGTTCAGTAGTATGGTGAGTAGTAGTGTGAATAACAATAACAGTCTTGAATCACTACCACTTCCACGGGTAGTAGTAGTAGTAGTAGCGGCGTTGACGGAGTGGCAGACGAGTCCGTCACGGCTCTCTTTGTAACCCGGCCTACACCTACACACCGCGAACTGCTCGTGCTTACTTCCTGATGATGATGATGATTTCTTTTTTGCTGATGAGGAAGAGGAAGAGGATGATGATGATGAGGAGGTCGCCTGTACCTCCGGGATCGGGTCAACGATCATGCACTCTGCCCTCGCGTGGCATTTGTGGTTGTAGCCGAGGTGGTCGAACGCGTTCGGGGACTCGGTCGTGTTGATGAAGGGGCAGTGGTGGCCGGGCTTGTATAGTTTTATTTTTGGAGATTAAATAGAAGAAAAAATAAGTTATCATCACGTGTCTCACGTCAAAACACCCGGTATATAAGATTATTTTTTTAGTTAGTTAGTTTTTTTTACTACCTTTCTCCTGCACTCCCCGCTGTACTCGTCATATGACAGTGAGCTCCTGATGAGACACCCGCAGAGGTTTCCCTGCTGGTATGCCTGGCACTGGAGACCCTTGCTCATCTGACACTCCTCGGACGGTTTCAGGAACTCGGTCGGGCCAGGGATCTTGCACTTTTGACCCCACTTTAGGCCCAGGTCGAGCGTGTACGGGGTCGTGCACTGGACAAAGAGGGAGAGGAGAATCAGGAGCGGGAGGGTCACCGTCATGTGGGAGGATGAGGAGGAGGAGAATGAGGAGGAGGATGACGTGGTATTGATCATCTCTGGAGTCAACGTCCTATTGTTGTGGGTTTTTTGAACCGGTCGATGATCAGTCAAAGAAGACGACACAAAAACCGTGTTTGTTGAAATCCCCATCATCGTCTATCTTTGATGATTTTTTAAAAAAGATTTGTTTCTCTTTTTTTTATTATTGGTTGAGCTGGGCTCGAGAGAAAGTCAGACGGAGCCTGGAGAAACGTTTTGTTTTTTAAAGCGGGTTGTAGGTATTGTCCCGTTTTTTATGTCGTTTAAGCGTAACAACGGAGAAACAATTATAATAATAATTATAAAACGTTTTCCTTCATCATATTATCTTTTGTTCTTCTTCTAATCTCTGACGGTGAATTACGCAGCGGAAAAAAAAACTAAAACTGCGAGAAGCTTTTAGCACCACACACAAAACACAAAACTCACGACGAGTCGTTCGTGAGTCACGACTAGACGTTTTAAGCAATTAGCGCTGTATGTTGGTTGGTTGGTTGGTAGTGCTTGCCACGGTGCTCCCTTGTCGCTATTATAATTACAAAATCAGTGCTGATGAGTTATCAATTATATATACTAAACTCTTCACCACTCATCATCATCATCATCACACTTGCAGCAGCAGCAATCAGCACTCTTCTTTTTACTCAATAATTATTTCTCTTGAACTGTGAAAACACTTTTTTTGTATTATCTATATTTTTTGTTTGTTTGTTTGTCTAACCATCAAGAAGTGTCTATGTCTAACGAATGAATAACGAATACCACGTCTGACTTATTATCGCTTATAAAAACACATACCACCGGATGTAAAGATGATGATAACATATAAAGCACCGCCTCTTGTTAAATAACACTTTTGATATCGTCTCTTTCTGTTTGACTTGTGCTTTAAAAAAATGCTTTAAAAAATGCTTAAAATGCTTATAATAATAATGATGATAAAACGATGATCTCATACATATACATATTTTTAGTATCGTGTGGAATAATATTATAACTTTTATAAGAACATTTTCTTTCTTTCTTTCTTCCTTTTTTTTGCCACACAAAAAAAAAACCGTTCCACTTGACTTGTGTAGACACAAGCACAAAACTATCTCTCTATCTATGTCTGACTCTTTTTTTTTTCATAAACGTCGTGTGATAACAATAATCCGGAATTGTTTTTTTTTTTTAATATACACAATATCTATCATACTCATGTCATTTTTATATATAGAGTAATCTGCTTTTAGTGTGATAGATACTTTAACGCCTCAATGGGCTCATCGCTAATAATACACATAAATTTATCCGTTTCTCTTTCTCTCTCATACATACTCGAGAGAGAGAGAACAAAATTTTATTAACGCTGCTATCATAACTCTCTTCTTTAACACTTTTAAAAAAACTTTGGTTTTTTTTCAATTTCACTTTTTTTTAAAGCAAGATTTTTTTGCTTTGTTTAATCATCTGTAACGTTTTATTTTTTAGAGAGATAAAAAAATAATCTCATCATGATTCTGTTGTAAAGTGCTTACATAACAAGAAACGCTTGTTTTTCTTCTTATTCTCCTTCTTCTTTAATTCACTTTTATTATTACAAAAATGTTTCTTCTTGGCATTAACGTCACAGTCACAGTCACAGCTCGAGTCAAGTGAATTTTAAAGAGTTTTGTTGTTCCTTCTTATTCTTCTTTGCTGGGTCGTTATAGAGGCATAAATTTGATGATGATGATGAATGGGGGTGGGGGATAATAATCACTCACACTTTTGGTGGTGGGGGAGGATACGATAGGGTGAAGAAATTTAAATATAAAACACGCGACAGGTGTGTAGAGACTCTTTGTTGTTGTTGTTGTTGTTGTGAGTTTTAAAGTGTGCAAAGTAAGAAAGAGGGAAAAGTCAAGGGACCGTGGAGAGTGGCGGTGGAGGAAGAAATTCTTGTTGTTTTATGTCGTGTTTCGTTGTTTTTTTTTATTCTGATGATGGTGGTGGTGGTGGTGATGGTGCTTGAATTTTGGTTTGTTTGCTGGTATTATGACAGCTAGGTGTGATGAGAAAGTTTTTTTTTCTCTCTTCTTCTTCTTCTTGCTGATGGTGGTGGATGCGTTTTATAGATTACGTAGATTCGTATTAATAATAATAATAATAATAATATCTTCGACACGGTTTTTTTAAAGCGACGAGTTATTTTTTCTATAAATATACATGGGTTGGTGGTTAGGGGATGATGGATTTAATGTTCTTGTTGTTTGTTGTTGTTGCGATATAGTCACTGGTGCATGGTGGTGAGTGATGATCTTCACACGGTGTGTGCAGTTTCTCAATAGTCTTAACAGAGAGTGGTGAGGTGAAGGAAAATGAAAGAAAAAAATATACATAATCGTTTAAATTGAGAATCGATGGTGAGCGCCAAGAAATCAGTTTTTTCACTCTATCTATAGATAGCGTTAGATCAGTTTTCTCATTTGTGTCTGGAGTGTTTTTGGTGTTAAAAAATACACAAACACACGCACGCATGCACACGAGTGAAAAAAATATATACTAGTATAAATAATTCCACGTAATCAATAAACGCATACAAAGTCATATGCATGTCCAACAAAGAAGAATCACAAAAAAAACGTTTAACCTTAAGAGCTTTTAGAGAGAAGCGAAAGAAAAAAAAACAAACCTTTTTTTTCACTTTCACTACTACTATAATTATAAGAAGAAAAAAGTTGACTCGCTCTAGCTGTTTCTCTCTATATTGACTTTGCCACGTTGTCGTTCTCGTCGTCCCCAATTATATTGATGCAAAAAAAAATGGCAGTTTATCGTGTATTACTTATTTAGTCCAGTTTTTTCTCTCTCAACCCTCATACAAATTTGTTTTTTTTTTACATTGTTGACACAATTATTAATATGTAAAAAAAATTATATACCAACGAACGAATGGAGCGCATACACGTTTATTTGTAACAAGAAAAAAGAAGAGAATGGAGCCAAAAATGCTTTTTTATCTTTGTTGGGTAAAAGCTTTTTTTTTTATATATCTCGGTGGTGTCGTTAAATAGTAAAAGGATGTGAACACAGGTGTGTGTACATATACACGGTGCGCACCTGTAAAAATTTAATATTATGAGATATTATTAATTATCACTTGTCGAAATATCATCAGAAGAGCGATGTGATGTGATGCGTCGAATATCTTTTTTAAGCACGATTCTTTTGTATTAAATATATAAGCACGCTCACGGGGTAATAGTGAGAGAGATAGATAAAAGTCGGTGTGTGCTGTTTGAGGAGAGATAATAATAATGATTTTATTTTTTATTTTAAAAAATTACACACGGATATTTATAGTGTATCACTAATCACTGGAGACTATTCACAAACATGAGTATATACACACATTTTGTACATATGACCTATAAAAAAGTGGCTTTTTTTGTGGAATACATAATAAAGCACTTGAAAAATTACCTCTAATTGGTGTTGAATAAGAAACGTTATCTTTGTGTGGATTTATTTTTTGTAAAAAGTAAAATCTGCTGCTGCTGCTGCTGCTGCTACGATGTCAACTTTTTTTTAACAACATTCCATTTTTAATAATAATAATAATAATAATAATAATAATAATATTCGCACGGTTTTCCGGTTCTAATTATGACGTACTTCTTCTACCTTTGCTTCTGCTGCTGATGATGATGATGTCGCGATATACTTTTTACTCTCTCTCTGATTCTCTTGGTTTTGTTGACGCCACGCTACTCGAAGGTGGTTTAACGTCGTTTTCGTCGTCGTCGTCGTCGTTGAGTTCATCGCAGGGAGGGATATGATTAGAGTTAATCGTGTAAGGATCCTCGTTATTATGAGTTTCGTAACCCGATATTATAATATATCAAGGGTGTGAAACACGAAACCGTTTGCTTCCGCTCCTGATGCTGCTTCTGTTGTTTCTGTCCTCAGTGTTTTGTTTCTTCTCAAGAGAGTTTTTTTTTTCTTACATGATGATGATGATGACGCTACTACTACTAATAATAATAAAGAGTTCAAACTGCAAAATAAAGAAAGAGTATTTTCGTATTATTATGTATAGAAACTCGTATATGAGAAGAAAACTTATTCTCTCTTTCTCTCTCTCTGTCCCGTCTGTGTGTTCTTAAAAGCTCATTCTTCGTAGTTATACACACACACGCTTAAACCCAAAATAAAACGGGATAAAAAATGACTTATTTTTTTTGCCAAAAGTTTTTTTTTTATCCCCGAGATTTAATCGTTTCTTTTGTTTCTCATCGTGATGATGATGATGTTTTGTGAACGAGGATATATTTCAGTAAGTTTATCTCAGTCTCCTTGTTTTAAACGTCACACAGTCACACACACTCCTGTTCACTTTTTGTAAATAATGATAACTAATACTAATAACAAACGACGACGACGAGGATTGAGTTCTTTTGTTTAGTGATGTATACGAGATGATTTAAAAAAATGTTATGTTGAGAGGAAGGAATTGAGAAGATAGAGAATAAAAGATGCATGCGTCTTCTTCTTCTTCTTCGTTCATCCGAGGAGGAGGAGAACACTACTACTGAAAAACAACTCTTTCAATCCGAACTATAATCCACCACCACCAACAGCACTTGAACTGAACAACAAAGAATCTCTTCTTCGTTTCTGTCTCTCTCATCGTGGCACACTTCTTACTACTACTGCTTTTTACTCGACTCTCAATGAATGCACTAAAGAACGAAAAGAAATTCCTTTTGGGATGAGAAACAGACTTATTTAAGAGAACGAGAGAACGGGACCGAATTGAAGAGGAATTTTTTTTGGGGGGAAAAATAAATAAGAGGAGATTTTTTTTTTGTGTAGACAAAATAATGCGATTTTTTTTTTGTTTCTTGAACCTCTCTGCCTCTGTCTCTCGCGTCCTCCTCTTCCTTCGTCGTGCTCGTGCTCGTCGTCGTCGTCGTCCTCCTATCTCTTATCTATCTATTATCTTAAAAGAAGACATATGACGACAAATCTTTCTGTGCTTTTTTTTCTATTATAATATTTATTTATACTCTTATTCTTTCTTTTTTATTTTCTTTTTTATTTGTTCATATGCTGTAATCTTCGTTCCGGTCCCATCTTCTCTGAGTCAGAGTCAAGAGAGAGAGAAAGAGCGATTTTTTATTTTTATTTTTATTTTTATTTTTATTTTTATTTTACTTTACTTTTTGGCTGCTCCTCTTGCTCGCTCGCTTGCTCGCTCCTTTCTGTGTGACTGCTGTTGAGAGGATACTCTCAAAAAAACTGAAACTAGAGAAGAGAGTGAAAGACCGAGAATAGAGAACAACGCGTGCACACACAAGGCACACACACGTTTTTTTTTTCTTCTCTTCTTCTTCGTTATGTGTGTGAGTGTGTGTATTACAAATAACACTCTCCTGCTCGTGTTGTGTTTTTTTTTGTATGTATTTATAATTCATGTGGAATAGTTTGTCTGTAGTCTGGGTATGGGACAAGTGAGAAGTGAGAGAGAACGCGAGAGAGAGTAACGGGGAGAACGGAGTGGTGGTGAGAGAGTGAGTGAGAGTGAATGAGTTAACAAGCGTTAACTGTGAAATTATTATTACTATTATTATTATTTTTTTTTTTTTGCTTTTTAGCCTTTAGCTTACTCAGCCTTTAGCCTGACTGCATGGCCCGTGTGTGTGTGGTATTATGGCATAGTGTGGTGGTGGTGGTTACTGGTTTAAAAAAAAAACTCTTCTGACTACTTCTTTTGATAGGCTTAGGCTAAGATGATGATGATGTTGTTGAATAATACTACCTACTATTACTTTTGCTTGATTTTCCTCTTCCGTAAAAGTGAGTTAGTTAGTGTATATGTAGTGAAAACGATATGTAAAATATATATAACTTGATGTCTTTTATGTGAGTATTAAAAGCAGCGAGTCAGAGTAACAGCTCAGAATCTCTCTCTCTTTCTCTGTTACTGAGAGAAACGACTTGGGGGAGAGAAAAAAAACGTGGACGATTTCGCGATCGAGTTAGTAGAGAGCAAGAATTTTTGATGTTTTATATGTATATTTTAGCTCTTCTCTCTCTCTGGATCTATGGATGCTTTAATTTTCGTTCTTCTCTTCTCTTCTCTTCTCTTCTCTGTCTGTGTGTGTGCTTTATTGTGAATAAGAACCCTATTAACTCGACGACGACTAATGTCGCGCTCGTTAAATAAATATTATACTGAGAGAGAGAGAAGAGTTTCTCAGTTGAGTGCGTTCTCTCTCTCTCTTTTCCTTTTACTCGAGTAGTATGTGTGTATGAATTATTATTATTGCTAGGTCAGAAGAACCTCGCTCAGTCTCTTCTGCCTCTGACTATTTCAACAGCAGCACCCCGTTTTATTTTTTAAAATTTTTTTCTCTCATGATTACATGGGTTCTTGAGCATCAATTTTATAAGCGAGTCTCCACACCAGAGAGAGAGAGAAAAAAAATGGACGAGGCGGTGAGGAGCAGAGAGGAGAGCAAGAACGATTTAAAAAAAAGAAAATTTTTTATTTTATATATTTTATTTTAGACAAGTGACTTTTGTGTGTGTGTGTGTGTAAAGTGCTTTCTCCTACTCCTCTCCCTCTCTCTCTGCTTTTTCGGATAAATTTTTATATATTTTTTATGTGTTGTAGTAGCACTACTTTAATTATGTCGTCTTTCATTTACCGTTGTCAGTGGACACACTAGCGCTTGGATTGGAGAGGCATGGGGAGGAGCAGAGCAGCAGAAGCAGAGATGATGATGATGATGATGATGATGATATCCACAGAGAGCACGAGAGAGAGTGGATTTTCCAGTTATATATTATTTTTTCTTTTTCGGGATACTATACTACTTATCCGAGTGAGAGCAGAATTTTGAGAGAGAAACAAACGCGCTCACTGTGGCACTGGGCTTTTTTTTATATATATGTATAAATTAAATTTTCATGGTTTTTTATGTTTGCTCTTATACTTTAAAACAAACTGCATTCCGGTTGAGTTGTTGCGTGTTTTCCTCTCTATCGGTGGAGGATGAGGAGGAGCATGATGATGATGATGATGATAAACTTAATGTTGTAGTAGTAGTAGTAGTAAAATTATGATTCTTATTATTTCGCCCTCTAGTTTATAAACAGTCTTTTTTTTTACATTTTTGAATATTATTAAATTTTTTTGTTTGAAATGAGTATAAATGAACGGTGAGAGAGAGAGGGAGAGAGAGAGAAATTATTGCGATCCATAGACACTTTTAGATAAAGGTACTTGAAAATGATTATGTATCGATGTTTATGAATAAAGACCCTGTACTTGACCCATGGCCCACGTTTCAGAGAAACTGGAATATTGGTCTTTTTTAATTATATTTCTCTCTCTCTCTCTCTCTCTCTCTCTCTCTCTCTCTCCCCAAGCACTTTGCTCAGTGGACCACCTATTTATATAATGACCTATATATACACTGTTTCTTAAGGCATTTCAAAGCGTTTGTGCTTGGTCGGGCATGTGGAGAAAATTAATAGTTAAAAAAAAATTTCGCAAACATGCATGTTATGAGAGTTTACTAAACGCAAACACACAGGTATCAAGTCGAACGTTTACACACAAACCATGGTTTTTCTCTTTATGGGCGGATGGTTTTATTTTAAATTCGGTAATTATTCATCCGATCTTCGTTTAGTAGCAGTAGTTTTAGTATAGATTATTATTGCTTCCGGGTTTTCTCTCTCTCTCTCTCTCTTTTGTATATGGCATAACGTGACGGGCACTCACTGTGTTGATGATGGGTGCAGAACTCACTGCTGTTTGGGAGAGAACAAAGGAGAACACACACACAGAAGATTTTTCTTTTGTTTGATTTTGACGACTTGAAAGAGACGATAATATAGGCTATTATAATATGAGGGTTGGTGAGGGAGAGTCGGTTTAGTAGTCGGGGACTAACGACGACAACGATGATGATGATGATCCTTTTTTTTCTTTGCTGATGAAGGTGGTGGTGGGATATATTAATATATTTAAAAAATATCTCTACTCTAACTCATCACAGACATTATTATTATTATTATTATCACTTTTATATTCTCTTTTACCTTTTTTCCCGGAAACTAATAAAATAAAAGAATTTATAGTAATAATATCAATTTTTGTAAAAAACATTATAATTTGCGAATATATTTTATATTACGTAGAATATATTTGTTTTAAAAGAAGAAAAAAAATTTCTCTCTCTCTCTCGATCTCTCGGTTTTTTTCTCTCTCGTGGAATTCATTTATGACCATTTGCTCTCTCTCTAGCTCTCTATAGCGTCTCCTGTTCTTATTCCTAAGATCTTTTTTATTCTTTCTTTCTTTCTTCCTTCCTATTTTTTGGCAGCTTACCCACGTGTTCATCGTGTATTTCACACAATTTTCCGCGTGTGATAATAAATTTTTTTTCTCTTCTTCTTCTTTTTCTTATTCTTCTGTTGGCGGTGGTGTGTGTCTCGTTCACTCGAGAATAAAAAGTAATGTGAATGTAAATATGTGTGATTAATGCATAATGGACATGGTAACGTGAGAGAGAGATCGCTTGTGTGTGGCAACGACACACGGAGATAAGATATTTCTTCTTTTCTTCTTCTTCTTTTTTTTACCGGGGATATATATATACTTTATTTTATTATGCGTCTATTTTTTTAGATGGAAATAGAAAAATCTGTGTAATGATGATGATGATGATGATGATATTCAGGCAGGACTCATCAGCAGAGAGAGAGAGGGGAAAAGGGAAGATTCGGTTTTGCTTGCAGTTATAACAGTGGCGGTGTTGTCTGAGATTCATCATCGGATGCGGAGATATATCGTCGGATGATGATGATCATGGTGATGATGATCACAGGCAGCGAGAGTCTTATAGTGTGTATATATAGTTTCACATGTTATATGATAATTCTTTTGGTGACACATGACGACGACGACACGGTCTGTCGGTTGGTTTGTTTTATTGTAGAGTAATTAGAGAGAATTCGTGTCGCTGTATTGTTTTCATCGTCGGTCTGTCGGTAGGTGGGGAATTTAGAATTCAGTCACCAGTGGGGCGTTCCCTCGCATTTCTCTCTCTGTGATATGAGACGAATGTTTTTTTTGGATATATTTATTGGGGGAATGATCGTTATGATGATGAGGAGGAGGAGGAGGAGGAATTTTTTTTTCTTTTCTCCTTCTTCTAAGAATTTCGAAGCTTCCGCTTTTTCTGCTCGGTCCGCTCGCTCTTCCTCCTCGATCAAGCACGTGAGAATAACAGAAGTGGGGAAGCGGAGATCGAGGGATTCCTCCAGCCCAAAGAAAAAAAAGAAAAGAGAAAGAAGCACACCGTTTAATAAGAGTGAGAATAAAAGAGCACAGAACATACACTAAACGATTCAGAGAGAGAGAGAGAGAGAGAGAGACTTCTTCTCTTGCTGACGATGTATCAAGGTATAATATGCTAGGTTTCTAGCTAGAAACTTTCTAGTAGAAAGAAGAATAAGAAGGAAAATACGGATGTGGTAATGTAAAGGTAACGTGACTGGTTAATTTTTTCTGGTGGTTGTTGTTAGCGACCATCACAATCTTTACTACTACTACTACTACTATTATTATTATTATTATTATTATTATTATTATACCATCTTATCTTCACCTACTCCTCTCGCTGCTGCTGCTGCTCAAACACTCCAGTTTGTCCAGAATAAGAGAGACTCGTCAGTTTTAACGAAAACTAATGTCATACATGATACCACAATTTCCTCTCGTTTCGTTTTTTTTATAAACTATTTACACTGCACTCTAGTCGCCTCTGTTTGCTGCTGCTGCTGCAGTTTTTTTTTTGGTTGTTTGTATTCTTATTATGAAATGACAGTTATTATTACGGTTAGTAAAATCGTGTCGTCTCTGTGTGTGTGTGGCGTGCTTGGAGGTCGTTCTTATGTAAATGCAAATTTAAAAAAAAACAACGCATGGACGGAGAGTGGTAGAAGGTATGTAGTAGTCTCAC
>VYYJ01004062.1:0-14461 GCA_021029165.1 Cyphoderus albinus
CAAGCGCTTCCTCTTTCTTCTATGTTGAAAGTTGAAAGAAACGCATGAGAAATGTATGTACATATTTATATGTAAGAACGTACGTACCTACTTGCTTCTTTAATGTGGATGGACATACGAGGTAGTTCCACTTCCTGCTTAAACTGTGGATTGTGGAGATGCGAAGCGAGAGGCTGGGGAGTTACCACTACCACATTCCCTGTATTTTTTATCACATGGTCACAGACAGTGTAACCGTAATGGAGAAAAAGTCGATAAAAAATGTTCCGTGGGGAAAAAGAGCCCTGCAGCTTTTTTCCCTTAGCATGTTTATTTTGATCTGTGTGTTGCCGTTGCTTGCTTCCGTTTGGATTTCAAATGGCATTTCTAATACAATCTACAACTACATGGCTTGGGCAGGCAGCTAAAAATAAACGAGCTGTTATGTTATGATGTCTAGTTTGGTGGAAATAAATGGAAGGGCTCACAACTACAGCAGCAAGCAGAGATGCCTGTGTGAATATGAATATGTATTTTCGACAGAAAATGT
Organism: Cyphoderus albinus; assembly: GCA_021029165.1. Classification (NCBI taxonomy): domain Eukaryota; kingdom Metazoa; phylum Arthropoda; class Collembola; order Entomobryomorpha; family Paronellidae; genus Cyphoderus; species Cyphoderus albinus. Next base: position 530 of record VYYJ01004062.1, read on the forward strand.
GTTTTTTTTTCTCGGCTACATGTTATTATTGTTATTCTTCCATTGCATCATCCCATCACGCTATCGTTACTACTGCACGGAACAAATACAGACAAAAAGAGAATTCTCCAAGTACGCACCAAGCTTCTTCATATTATGATGATATGAAGATGATGACGGCGAGGAGAAAGTGGAAGAAGGTTTGCGAGTTTGTTTTCCTTCTCTCCTCTCGTCTCCTCTTTGCCCTTTTTTCTCCTTACTCGTGGAACTTTTTTTGTTCCCTTTGCTGGTTTCTAGCTTGCTTGATGTGATGGTAGTGGTATGGTGTTGGCAATTGTGTATCGATCCCCGGGCTCGCTTTCCCTTTCTTCTCTTTCGTCTTTTCTCCTTTTCCCAACGTCCTTAAAGCCATCCTGATGATGATGATGACGACGACGATGGTACTCTGCCTGCTTGCTACACTCCAAGGAACTTTTTAAGCATCGCACGCAGGAAAAAGCAGGGAAAAGCTTACACATGCAAAAAGCTACTTGGTTCTTAATACTAGTTTTTTCTTTCACTTCTTTTTTATATATTTTCGCGTGTTTTTTTTCTTCTCTGTGTATTATGTGCCTTGCTCAGCTTTAGTCGCTCCCACAATATTTTTTATTCACATATCGCTTATCCATCGTGGTAGTAAAGCCGTTGCCGTTCTCCTTCCCGTCGTACGTCGTTCTACTCCACTTTTTTATATTCTTTCTCCATTTATTTCTGTGTGCGACTACCACTTCTGTGATGACTTGCCATTTCTCCTTGTGGTAGTTGGAATGTTATGGATGGTGCTTGTATGTATGTTCTGTGCTGTATTTTTGAGCGCGGTGAGTGTGTTTGTGCCTGGTGCAATATGTACATAAAAATAATGCAAGTACGTGTTTGCTTTTTTGCTTTTGCGTGCGTGTCTCTCCTCTCCTCTTCAAATTCCACTTGCCTCTCGATTCCTTTTATTTCCATCCATCTCGTTATTAAGTAATGCATACTTATGTGAAAGTTAAAAGAGAGTGTGGCGGCCGTAATTCCATTCAAAGGAACCCGGCAAGCCAAGCCAAGACGCAATAAAATTATTTAATCCTTCTTTGCCGTAACATTTTCTATTCGACTTTGAAATAGCGAATAGCTTTTGAAAAAAATAACGAACGTCGTCATCATCGATGGATTCTTAAGTAGAAAGGGACAAATGATTTTTTGGAAGAAGATGAAAAATTGCGTTTCCAGTAGTAAGTAATATGGTCTGGGTCCGCCCATCCGGACAAAAAAAAAGAATCCAGATCGAATATTATGAATGTGGCAGTATAAAAATAAAGAAAAGTAGCACAATGTGTGTATTTAATAATCTTTACTGCTCCAGACGGATGAAAAAGAATCTTGCAATTGATACAGGAGAATGTAGAATGTATGACTTCTAAACTTTTATATTTCATCCTTCTGTCTCGAAATGGTCCGTCCCGTTTCAAGTTGTCTGGTTCGATCTTATATAAGCAGACGGGGATATTGGAGATAGATTGAAGTAGTGGAAAGAAAAGAATGGAATTGAATTGAACAGACGTGAAATATACAAGAATAGATTTGCGAAAAAGAGTAGTTGGAATTGGAGCGCTGTTTCTCCTAAGCTATGGTTCGATCTTTTTCTTCGGAATGGTGAAAAAGGAGAAGGATAATGTGGGAAGAGAGAAAGAAAAGTTTGTAAAAAGTCTGCTTTCTGATGTTATACTTCTTTTTCTCTTTTGTTTAACTTTCTCTTCTCGTTTTTGTTTGTTGTATGCATTGCATTGCATTAGCGGAGCTCAATAGAAGAAAGCAGCGCAGTATTACTGCTGCTGCTGATGGTGATCGAGATACGATACCGAAGGATTGTTTCGTGGTATCATTTTCTGATCCAGAAATTGTATTGTATCGTGTAAAGGGAATTCTCTTCTCTGTTCTGCTCTATTGGCTTTTTTCACATACAAGCGAAAGTACGAATTTATTCTCATTGGAACGTTAGTAGAATAGCGTAAGATGGAGGAGAAGCGAAATCATGTTTTTCGCACTTTCTTTTCTACTCTTATTGCATGTTCATGTATGCATATTGTGTACGGTGATATCATTATCGGGATCAGTTTTGTGTTGTGTTCTTGTTCTATTTTTATCTCGATGATAAAAAACAGCGGAGTGAGCAGCGTAAAAAATGATATTACGGGTACATTGTACGAGTTGAGTGTGTGTAGAGGCTGGCTCCATTACTGACGTTATCAATACCAATTGGTTTGGCAAACGAAAAAAGTACACTGTGTTATTATGTAGTGCTTAACATATGTACTTTTCAAGCGAAACACATACATACACGCTCGTTTAGAGAAAGTGGTTCCGTTGCACAATTTCCCTTCATTATTACATTTCTACTACGATATTTGTTCCTTTGTGGCCGACTAACTGAGGCTGGTTGCTTTTGGTTTTGGGCTGTGCAGTGTTCCAGTTTTTTCACGTAATTCCTCCTCGATATCATCCAAGAAGACGGAAAGGACTTCCCCAATAGAAAAAGACACGTTTGGATGTCAAAAGCATGCGGAAAAGGGGAATACTGACACAGGATCGTCCGTCGTGGTGTCGTGTGTAGTAGGTTTCACATTCATATGTGTGCCAGTGCCTGTGCCAGCGTCACTTTTTCCCAAATGAAAACGAGACTCACACGGGCGAAAAGTAGACAGAATCTAGTGCCACACTGGAGAAAGACTGGATATGGATGTATTGTGAGAGGGGAAAAGGCAGGAAGGAAAAGTACCCTTTTTTATGTTTAAGGGAAAATGGAACTAGACAAGCAGACCGGGACTGTGTTTATGTCTATGTATGTGTAAGTGAGAGTGGAAGAAAAAAAACTCGTTTTCACTCTCTCACTCAGTCGAGCCACTCTGCTTTTGCTCTACTGTATTTTTGTTAAAAGCAAACGAAACCACTGCGACTGCACTTGAGAGACAGAGGAGTGCGAGTGAGATGGATATAAACAGATAGAGAGATACATCTATCTAACAAGGAGCATCTCCCTTGACTCTTTACATATCATAGGTGCCTACTTTGCTTTCACTTTTACCTACCCACTTAAATGTTACTGCTGCTGATGCTTTCACTTCACTCTTCTTCCAGTATACTTTATTTCTCTGTGTTAGGCGGTTGGTTTGGTTTTGTAGGAGTAAGAGAAAAGTATGAGAAAAGCTGTAGCGGAGTCGTGTAGCGGTTGCTCTCCTCCATATTTTTTCATGCTCGCTTCAGTTCACTCACTCACAGTTTTTCCTACTGTTGCTGTTACTCTTGTACCCTGCGACGCAAAATGTTAGAGAAAGCGGAAAGATGAGAATTTTTTTCGAGGAATAAGAGAGAGAAGGAAAGAAGCAGAAATGTCAGCGGTTTACTTTGCCTGCTTTGCTTGCGATGCATTGTCGGATGCATATACCTTTTGCAACACAGATACATACCACTTCATAATCATTATATTATCATCATCTCATCATCGTATAAATAAAAAAGCTCTTGTTTTCATGTCGGCGGGTTTTCACTAGTCTCCTGGCATTTCTACTGAATATAGAAAAAAACTAAAGGAAAACCTCAACCTTCTTTTTCACGTAGTTTAGGTACTTAGGTAGAAGAGAAAGGACGTAAAATCGAAAGTCGAAACGTCTCTCCCGTCTTCGCACTCGTTTTCGCCAGTTTGGGAGTAAACAGGGAAAGAGGAGAGCACATATGCACGCATGCATATCTAAATAAATAAATAGTTGTGCTCGTGAGTACGACGAGTGAGTTGGTTCGTACCAAGGTATTTTCAGGGAAAGTAGCAAGAGCCAGCTACTTTCCAACTGACATCAAACAAAAAACGTAAAAAGCCTGGCCGCGTTCAGTCGTGGAACGAAAATGGATGTTGCTACTTGGCGGAAAGTGTAACAAGAACAAGGTTCTCAGGTTCCCATGATATGATCTGCTATGATTCTCTGAAGAGGATCACAAAGTTTATATAGTGATGTGATGTGATGATGATGTGGAGCGACCACTTATGGCTCTCATGACCAGAACACCACATTAAATGGATAGCGTTGTAGCAAAAGTAGTAGAAAGCAAGCAAGTACAAGCACATCTAGACAGAGAAAAGAATAAAACCTACAATCTCTCACATCAACGTATTCCGTGTAATATAGTGGAATATGCAAATGGGAAATGAAATAAGTAAGCATAAAACTGTGACAGAAAGCGGGAAAGTTTGCGGATAAAATGAATGAGAAAATCCTTTTTCCGGGAGAGCATCGACTAAACTAAACTAAAAAAACGGGGAAGGTAAACATACCTAATACGGCGATATGTGAAAAAAGGCAGATAATTTTTCTGTGTGTAAGAAGAGAAAAAGGTGTTCGTGGTGATAATAATAGCATTTATTGGTTAGTCTCTATAAAACATTACAGCATATTTTTTTTCTCGTCGTTTTCCCTACTTTTTGTGTTTGGAGTGGAGTGTGATAAAATGGCACATATTTCATATTTCATCATTTCCAGAAAAGACTTAGTAGTATATAGTGACTAGGCAATCCAACGGAGACTATTAAAATATTTTTCCTGGCTCCTTTCGACCTCTCTATCGGCAGTATCAGGGGGATTTCCGATAACATTTCATTTTTTTCACGACCGGAATAACCATTCAACATGACTACATTACATACATCTGCAGGACTTGTTCTGCGCCCTTTTGTTTGAGTGGGTTGTACATGACATGTATATTGCATTACATTGCATTCCACACTCCGTATAATAATAATAATATTATCGAGCAATTCAAATACGCACTACGTGAATGCCATGCCATCGAGGAAAAGTAGGTCGGTTACGGGAATTGTGTGTATATGTGGTCTGGTCGCTGTAATTTCTTTACAATAGAAAATTCGCAGCCCATTGTTAAAGCAAAGCAAAGGGAAAACAAAAGTGAAAGGCAGTTTAGATAGTTTGGTACAGCGTCGACTAGAGTTATGTTTGCCCCAAAAATTAAATAGTTATATAAAAGACATTTTAAAACATTGTTATAAATGAGGATTATTTTGTGGAAGAGTTGTTGAGCAAAAATGCAAGTGTACAGATATAATAATGAATTTTTGGTGTGTTACGTAATGTTATCTAATCTCTCACTTCACTCTTTTCCCATCTCACTCCTTCCCACTGCATCGTTTCTTTTCGTCGGGCATTCCTCCAGAGTTTGGTTCGTCTATTTATTTGCAGCTTCCAGTTCAGTTAATGTATGGAATGAAAGTACAACTTAGATCGTTACATCTACATTCCGTGTTCACCACCAGTGCCCCTGCTTCACCGCCGTACCACACAAAAGCACCACCGGCCGTCTTTCTTTATAGTTCGACGCTCGGTCAGCACAAGCAGAGGCTGTTAAAGCAACAGAAGAGCAGAAGGCGCTCACATTCTACTTGGCACGCTGAAAAGAAAGAAAAAGGAGAGCAGAGCAATGTACGTTTTGACTGGGACGTAGACTTGACGTAGAAGTTGTTTTTGATGATGATAATGATAACGAGGAAAAGGACTTTTCTATTCAAGGGAAAATCATTCGTTAATGTAATGTGTGTGTTTCAACAATATTGCACTGCATCGGCCGCTCGGAGACAGACAGGGGTTGCAGGCGTGTTTACTTTTAAGTACATGTCTCGAGTTTTGCGAGTTGGGTTTGCGACGTTCCATTTGCAAGGTTTACGTAGATTGAAACTGTCCACAAGTTTGGTGGAATGATATTAAGAGAAATGAGAAAGCAAGAGAAAGTCTCCCGTTGCGTTTGCTTCTTTCATACTTATTTGTTTGTGGAAGGTAAAATAAAATGGAATAAAATAAGGAGAGCCAGCGACCGACCAAAGACCGACCTTACTTTTTGCAGAGTTGGCGCTACGATGTATGTAATAGTGGTGTGGCGACGGTGATAAACCATAATGCACACTTGTGAGGCAGCGGAAAATGTTTGTGCCTGTGTCGTCTCGTCTCGCAATTTTCTCCAGTTTTGTTTGTTGGTTCCGCTACTGTTCCGTTACTCTTCTTAATGTTACAGACAACAAATAAGTACAAACTAAGCTGCCTACTGTATCCAATTTTAAGGGGTGCACACATAACTACAGCATAGCGTTGAGTGTAGAATAGAGATTTTTCATTCTCTTGACTCTCTCTGTGTGCATCTGGCTCTCTGGTAGTTCAGTAGTTCGAACGAAGTTTGCTTTTTTCTCATGTGCTCCATTACTTTGTCGTTGCTCCCAGTTATTAGGGGGCTGAGGGAGCAGTAAGGAATAATGGAGTCGAGAGAAACGAAACCATGAGTTGAAATACAACAGAGAAGCAAACTGTAAGTAAGCAACAGTCTTGGTCCCACGGCACGAAGAGCAAGCGTATCATTACCAAATTGTAGGAACGAGAAAATCTTTTTAGGTAGTGTGCCTTGTGTTGTGTTGTGTGTGCCTCGCTGTTTTTCTATCATCTAACTTTTCTCTGTATCGTTTCGTTTGCAGAGATGCACTCGCATCTGAGAGGAGAAAAATTCCATTTTGTATAACTGGTTGGCCAACGCGTTTTCATGGTGGAGTATGCATCTGTCTGTATCTGTAGAAGGTAGTTTTGTAAATAGTATTTATAATAGTGACAGGAAAATGGTATAGTTATTATGTTTATAAGGTGGCCGTTTCTTTCTCACTTGCTTTTTATGTCGTACATATGTCATGTGCAGCAGGAGCTAGCAGCGACAGTGTGGCATTATTTCTATAACTTGGCCTGCTATTAAAAATAAAGGGCGGAATGTGGTAGCAACCGGAGCATGTCCGTACTGTTTCTACATAGTAGTAGATTGGAGTAAAAGGAACGCTTGAAGTAGTTGACCTTTTCTCCTTTTTTCTCGTCTTATAAAAGAAACCAGAGTACAGACTAGGTAGGTAGGTGTATGTAGCATGGAAGAAAGAAAAATGCCTTGGTTTATGATGGAGGAAGAAAAAAGTGAGTGAAAAAGTGAAGGAATGGAAGAAGGAGGAGGAGGATGCAAGTCGTTTTAGTGTTTCAGGACGGGAGTTACTGAAGTTATGTGTTTAAGAGAAAGGAGGGAGTAGAGGAATACTTGACTTTCTTCTAGTCGTCTCTCAGCAAAAAACTGCACCTTGAAAGTAAAGTATTCCATCGAAATGCACTTGGTTCGTTCTTATTAGTTCGGAGGGAAAGGAAATGGAGAAAAGAGATGTCTGAGTGTGAGTGAGCGGACTTAGTTTTATTTTATCGCTGTACAATATGCCTTTTTCGAAGAAAATGGCTCACACACACAAAGAAAAGCTAACGACGACGACGACGATGAGGAGGAGGAACTTTTGGAATGCTAATCACTTTTATGACTGTGTCGTACTATATAGTGGCAGCCAGGTTTTTGGACGCTGTTTGACTCTGAGAGTTTTCTGGTCTCAGTTTAATGCTAATGTAATGCTATACACACGTAGGCAAAGAATGGAGCACGAGACAGACACGGATGTGACAATGGCAGGAAAACGAAAAGGAAAAATGCATGTAAGTAAGGAATGCATTTGGGAAGTGGAGTACAATAAAAAGAGAGACGTTTTCCTTCGCTTTTAGACTAGGCACACATTTCTTTGATATTTCACGAGCAAAAGTCTTCATACAAAGATTTTTTGGGGTGTAAGAAGCGAAAATGAGAATAAATGCAATGTACAATAAAAAAGTATTCTGCGGGAGAAAGTGACTGGTTTGGTATGGTAAAATAAAAAAATATGATGATCAAATGATAAATGAGCAAGTATGATGATGACGGTGGTGGTGGTGATGATGATGAAGTGGAAGGAGGGGAGTGAGTAGCATGCAGTGTGGAGGCAGGCACGATTTTCATTTCCATTATGAATATTGGTTTTTCACTGAGATTTCACTTTTCACTTCACTTTTAAACTGAATGCATTTTTTCCGTGATACCCTCTGAAAGCTGTAATAATAAAAATTACGGGGCTTTTGCTGAGGGGAAACTTGATCAGAATTTGATGTGGTGTGGTGTGTTCTGATATGATGGTCCTCTTTTCTCCATTTCTTTTCTTCGGTGGAATGAATTTTTAGTGTAATTTTGCGTGCGCCATGCGATTCGGTGTGGAAGTGGAGGCAAATGTGATGTCGTGTCATCGTGATCCACTTAAACGATCCCAATACCTTATCTGTCGTCTCATCTTCTTATCCCCATCAGCACCGCCTCGTCATCATGAAATTTTCCAATAAAATGCTTCAACTCTAACTATCGTATCCCCCATTTATTTTCTCTCCTTGCTCCACCTCGTAAATCGCCCATTAACATGGGGTGTATGCAAACATTTTCAGAGTCGAGAAAAAGCGAGAAGAAAAATATTATTTTATTATTGAAAGTAATCAGATAAATTTTTGTTCCATCTTTTTACTCTACTCTGACTCCGTCATTAGTCAGCGGAGAGAGTTGAGGAGGGCGAGAAAGGGAGAAAAAGTTGGCTTTCTTTGATAATTTCACTTTCTTGATGGAGTGTTTTAGGTGAGATAAGGAAAAGTTTGAGCGACAGAGAGAAGAAACTGAGGAAGGGACGAGCTCAACTTTTTCTATGGTGTGATGTGCTCTGCACTAACTACTCTACTGCACTCATTGGCTTTTTCCTTCTTGTAAATAGAAAATTAATCATCGTTAGTCATTCCGATTTCTCGAGATTGATTTAGGGTAGTAGAAAGGACGAGAATGAAAATGAAATGGAGTACGTATAAACATACATTACGTTACTTTGTTTAGTGTCGATTCGTCGGAAAAGTAAATTATGCATGAAGAACATGCTCCCTAGTAGTAGGATGTCATGCCAAAGTTTGAGTTGTTCACGAACTCATCATCATCATCATCTCAATATTTCATTAAGTTCGAGTTGCGAAAGCAAAGAGAGAGGCCGTGTAATTTATAATAATTTATATCAAGGTACATAACGTAACTGCATTAGCATATGCGAGATGCAAGATGATTCATTATACAAGTTGTAATGATGATGGCGATGATGGTGATTTTCAAACACTGGAGCAACTTTGAACTTTAAACAAGTGAGGAGTGAAGAGGCAAAAGAGGAAGAGGGGAGAAAAGCGAAAGAGAAGTGAAATGGAACAAAACAATATGCTCAATCTTGCTTGTTCTTGCTCCTGGAGGCAAAAGTGATTTGTGTGTATGTATAAAAAAGTGAAAATGAGTGAAAGGGGGACATTGAGGAATGTCAGAGTGAGATAGAGAAAAAGACAGAAGTTTATTATTAATATTAGTATTATACTTTTACTTTGACTGCTTATCCTCGCAGTACACACGACTCTGCCATCTTTTCTCTGCTCTTCTCAAGTCTTTGGGCTAATTTGTCAAAGTATTTAATCAGGAATAATAAACTTTTTTCCAAATGAAAAACTCTCTTTTCATTTTAAAATAGTTGACAATCTCTCACTCTCATTTTGTAAGTAAAGTAACCTCTCGTCCCCGTTTCAATTCCACTTAGTTGATATCAATTTACATTGCTACAGTTTTATCTGCTTGATAACGCACTCGAGAAAACATCCAAGTTTTGAGCAGTGGCAAGTAGTGGAAAATGGAAGACCTTCACTCACTAATACCGTTTTCTAATATTATCACCATAAAAATAATCAAAATGTCGAGAGTTCGTGTTATACAGAGTGTGCGATGCATTTTATTATTTCTCGGGATAGCATTTCATTTCAGTGGGCCAACTTGTCTAGTAGTGATCTTAATGAACACTAAAAAATTTAAAGGGAAAGGTGCACGGTGAGAATTTTAGTACGTTTTCAGCAATATAACATCTCCTAATAGCGTACTCACACGGTGTTTTATGACACTGCTTGCACACTTTTACTGCGTAGTGAAGAGCCCATTACTCCGCTTCGACGAGGGTAGCATGAAGGAATGCATATGAAACTGATTATCATTATGAACGGAACGGCGATGATGATGATGGTGATGATGAAGTGGATTGCATAAAAATTCCCGGAACATGCTCCTGTCTACAGTGTTAAGTATAAAATGGGCTTGGATAATAGATGAGCAAGGGCACGTAAATTGACGGATGTTCTCTTTTCATTTCCCTTGCCTTGCTTCGCCTCGTTTTTGCCCTGGCTCTGAAAAAAATTGACTCGTTCGTACTTTTTCGCCAACTCGTCGTTTCATGCTCTCATGTCACTTTTCTTCCCCTTTTTTCGCCTGCCATTCCATTCTATGGAAGTATGTCATCGTGCTGAATCCTCATGGAAGAAAAAAGATGCTGGCTGGTTTTTTGAAAAAGTAAGGAAAGGCAGAAAAAACATTTTGCAAGCAGCTGTTGCAAAATTCCAGACTGAAAAGTGGATCACGAAAAAAATAATAAGAAAAGGGAAAAGCACAATAATAATAGTCGTTCCTACGAAGTAATAATATTACGTAGTGACGTCTAAAAAGATAAGAAAGACGTCGCTTCTCTGCCACAGTTGAGTGAGCAACAAGCAAAAAAATAGAAAATCATAATACGACTTGTCTTCTATCTATGCTTATTATAATATTATATTGCCCGGAGCATTTTTGTCCTTTTATTTTTCTACTACAATAAAGAAAAGAAAGTTTCACTCGTATCCTTTTATTGTAAGTAAAGTAGGTAAGCAAGTAGCTACCAACTTTTTTCGACTTTCCCTTCCCCTCTGCCCATGTTGTCATCGAGGAAGTCTGAAAAAGACAACGAAACGGAAGCTTATGATAGCACATTAGTTAGGTAATGCTCATTTCATACGGACTCATGTGTCTGTCTTTTTTTTATGAACAACTTATGTATTTAGGTTTGAAGAATAAAAAATTCAGAGAAAGTTAGTCTTAAGGAGATAGGAAGCCAGGACGTAGAAGAAAAAGGAAATAAGGATGATGATGAGAAACAAGCTGACTTAACTTGTCAGCCTGGATTGGTACAGTTTTAGGCCGCGGGCAATACTTGAGTTGAACTGAGAGAGAAAGTAGCAGGCGGGCAGCTTGTGTGCATCAACATCGCCATCATCGTTCACTAGGTTTGCCGCAGAATTTTCTAAGGCTCAGTGAGAGGTCTTTCAGTGACTGTGTACCTCTAACCTAAAACTGACATGGTATTTTTTACTGAAAGAGGGACGAAAATTGGTTACAACGATTTTCCGAGTAGTCGGATAAAGCTTGCCTCATATGGGAGAAAGTAATACAATTTCGAAGTGAGTTACGGGGTCCATGTACACGTTTACCTTCGTTCACGTGATGTGCGATGATCCTTCCTGTTTTCTTGCTTCGCTACATCTCATACGAGAAGTTGGTCTTGATGCGAAATGTCGCAATGATGATGATGATGAGTTTTCATGTCGTCGAGGCTAAAAATAAGTTCACTTTCACTGTTCATATTGGACCCCGCTCACTCGCAGTCACTTGCCTCTGCATCACTTTCTCCTTGTAAACTCCAACTTCAAACTCCCTCTGAGCATCATCATGATTTTGACAAGGAAGTAAATGACAGAGTCTCCGTAGAGTCGTGCCTTTTCACCCTAAAAATCATTTAATCACTGTCAAGTCAAAAAAAAGTTTTAATAAACTGCTTCACTCCATTTTCCTCTTCCTCCTCCTGATGCTGCTACTATCTACGTTATTGCCACACTGCCACGACACAACGAAGCAAGTCTAAAAGTTAAGAAAGGAATGAAACATCACAGGACACTTTGCTCCGTCGTAGTATATTTATCGCTGAGGAAAAATTATCATGCTTATCTTGCTACAACTAAACTAACTGCTGGAGCGCAAAGTAAGTTTAGAGAATGTCGTACGCTGAATTTTTGTGTGCCAGCGAACTACTTTTGCAAAGTTAATATCTAAAAAAAGTCGCTCTCCTTTCCTTTCCACTCGCTCAGTCACAGTCACAGTCACTCACTCAGTCTCTGCCTCCTGCGTCATCCTCATGATCACGCACCAGTGTACAAAAGTGGATATGTGTTAACTAAACTAGAAACCTGACTTGTCAACCGAACATGCTCCACTTGTATCCGGGAGCGGTGAATTTAGTTAGTAGAATCTTGTGAAGACTAGGGTGAAAGTGAAAGTCGGGCGTTTATGAAGGTGATAGGATTATTGTTATTATTACCGCATTTATTATTATTATTATTATTACTATGATTAGCCAGACAGCTCAGCGAGTGAAAACTACCATGTCAAGGATATTCCGCAACTTCCTTCCTTCCTTGGCTCAGCATCTAAAAATGGAGCAGTTGAATAGAACGGAACATAAACACCACAACAGAGAAGAAAAAGCATTTTGAGTTTGAGAGAGTGAAAGCCGAAAGCCGCTGCTGTCTACTGGTTGCCTGCGCTTGTTTCCTCCGCAAAAACATGGCTTCGCTCGGGATTTGGCAAGGGGAAAAGTTGAGTGAAAAATTAAGTAGTGGAGGTTTCTACACAATAAGAATGCCGTCATCATCAGATCGCGCAACACCGCACAGTTTTTAGTTAGCCTGTAAAACTTTGATAGTAGAAGTAAGCAATCAGTAATCATCATCATCGTTATTATCATCAAGCTAATAATAATAATGGCTAGTATTGTATAATGTAGGTTGGAAGACTAATGAGAAAGCTAGAGGAAAATGATGTTGGTGATGATAATAATCGTAATGAGAAAACTGCTAGGGGCAAAAACTTTTTTTTTTTTTTTGCATTTAATACCCCTGGGGAATTTTTGAACTGAACAAGTACGAGTAACAGCAATGGCAGTGAGGCAGTAAAGTTGCTGTAAGAATTTTTTAGCTTTAGCATGAGGTGAACTCGTGATGGAGTTCTTTAGCTTTTTGTGAAACCAACTTTATCTAGTTTTAGTTAGTTGACCTTGTTACATTGTAACAAGAAGAAGAAAATTAGAAATCTTCCAAGTCCTAACTAGCATTTTATTATTTGACGCACTGCTCATGACTCCCTTTGTTTGGGAATGCACCTTTTGGTTTTACTAAATATTTCCTGTTTGAGCATCGAAGGCTTCATAAAAACGGGGAATAGTTGCGTAGGTGTTTGTAAATAGTGCAATAAAATGAATTCAGTCAAAATTGGAAAGTGGTTTGGTGGCTCTATTTCGCTTGGTTTGGTCTTATTTTTAATCTTTTCAGTTTTATGATAATGACGTGGTGTAAGCGCAGATTCTCTCTTCTCAGAAGGTTACTGGGTCTATTGCATAAGTACTTGCATGTATATGGTATAAAATAAAAGCCAGGCTTTGCTGGTTATGTTGTTAGATCGTCGATGAATGACCTATTTTTGGCATTAATATTTAAAACCGATTAAAGCCAAGTGTCATGTCACTTGTCTTGGAGAAATGGACTTGGCACGGTTTCGTTGCCACACTGGTAGTATTTTTTCATCTATTGTTATTGTTTGTCTGCATTGTTGACAGAGGAAGAAAACATTGTTGGAAGGCGAAGCCACTTGTGAAAGAAAATTTCTTGCTTTTACTTAGGAAGAAGCTTGACGTGGCGTCTCATCTGTTTCCTACTTTTTTCTTTGTGCACAGTTCATTTTAAATATAAGGGAAAAGGAAGTAGAAGAGCCATCGGATTCTCCTGCTACTATACTACTGCTACTACCACTATGTTTTTGTACATGTTTAGTATTTACTTACGTACAATGTCGTCGGGTACGGAAAAGGGAAGTTGTGTTATTGTGTTGTATGTAGCAGAGTGGAAAGTAGCAGATGACTTATGAAGGGCTGCCAGCTTTGCAGAAGAAGAGAAACAGAGAGACTGCTTTTTGGCCTGCAGTCAATTTCTTCTTCCTTTCTTCTATTTTTCTTTGCCCACTTTTGTTGTGTTTGTCAAGTAGAAAATCGGAACAACAAAAGTAACGGGAACGAAAGAAAAAAGTGTCATAAATACG
>VYYJ01004063.1:0-14458 GCA_021029165.1 Cyphoderus albinus
ATGATCTGATTGGGGACCAAAAAGTTGCTGATTGGCTGATACTTCTCTTCACTTTTCAAAGGACTTTTTCATATCCTTTATGTCATTCATCCATGATTATGAGCGAGCATCGTTATTTTTCTTCCAAGGTTGGGTAATTTTATAAGATGTGAAAAAATGAAATGTTAGTCGACGTGATGGCGGATGGAGTTATAGAGGATGTGATGGCACACGACTCGGAGTGGGTTAAGTCTGTGACAGGATCAAGAAACTCGATCCTTCTGGTAACAACGGATACGGAAGACCTTCTTGACGAGCTTCCGGTTCCTCGTCGGCTGATGGCTCACTCTCGCCTTTCTGAACCTTCTCCGTATTGCCACCGACTTCAGATGGCTTAGGGGATAAGAGTTGTGCTTTCTCTGTGCTTTCACCGCATTCCTCAACTTGGTCCTCCTCTTTCTCTGGCTCCGCCGGCTCTAAATTGTCGACGGCAATGTCGAGAAAGACGTTGAGGAGAATGTAGTTTCCCAGAGTGAAAAGGATGGTGAAATAAATGACGGCGAGGATCATGCACACCCCTTCCTGAGTATTGCTGCCCAGATACATCACCTCATTCCAGTCTTCCCCTGTGAGAATCTAGAAAACGGCAACTGAGCATCACGATGCCAAAGCTGTCGTAGTTGTTCCTAGGCTTAACCGCCATGGGATTCACACTGCTGAAGCTTCCCCCAAAGACCTACATTTCGAGCATGGGAAAGATCATGACGAAGAGGAACCAAAGGAGACTCACAACGGACAGCAGTGACCCGATGATTTGTGCCATCAAACTTTTCATCACGGGCCAGTAGTGGGTGAACTTGAACAGTCGCATGAGCCTCACGCATCTCAGCACCGAAATCCCGATTTGACACATGACGCCTGTGCACGAGTCACTTCCATCAGGAAAACGGTGGTGGCAAAAACGTCGAACCGGTTGAAGAGCGACACAAAAAAATCTCAGTTCCGAGACCGTAGACCTTCAAAATGAGTTCCCAGGTGAAGAGGAAGATCAGAACGAGATTCGCTTTCTCCTGAAACTCCTGGAGCCATAGGGGATGCTGGTAGTGTTCTGTGGCTAGAACCATGGTATTTAGCAGCACCAGAATAATAATGGTCCAGTAGAACGCCTGAGTATTAATGATGCTCCGAACCTGGATGCTCTGGCTGGTTTGTTCGCCCTTTTAAAGTTTTCCCAACGGACGCGCCATGGAGATGCTTTCTCCGTGCTTTCACCCTCACCTTTGGCTGAGCCTTCTCCATTTTTTCCGGGACTTCCCGTGATCCAGCTGAGATAAATCTCCATGCTCTCGTGAATCATCTTTTGCTCCTTTTCCTTTAGAAACTGAAATCTTGTGTCAACTTTCTCCTTGTTCTTGCCAAATTCCCCGGCCAGAACGCCGAGCACGAGGTTCATTGTGAAGTGAAGAAGGCGCCGAAAAACCATGCTTATCATACTACATATTCATTTTAATGCTTACTATTGTACATATTGTAAAGTGGGTAGGTAGATATAACTACAGTAGTAAATAGGACAACCATAACTAGGATTTTTTTAATTACAATTAAGTAAATGTACGGCTTTTCTGATACAAGATTGTCTTTTCCTTCTTTTCCCAATTTGTAAAATCAACTCCCTCTGTCAACAGTTCTTTAATCAACATTAATCAACTCCCTGTCATAAATACAATTTAAAACTCTTTTATGTCTAAAATCCTTTTTAAACTCTCTGTTTTATGTATCTCCCTAAATGTTTGAATCTTCTCCATGTTGATTCATTAATAGTTAATTGAAATAGTTACAACAGCAATAATAGTATTAGAATAACAGTAATAATAATAAAGTTGTGTTTATTAAATATTTTTAGTCGACTTCCACTAAAGATGTCCCCTTCCTTGGTTATTCATGTTTCGAATTGATGTCAACTTAATGACCTCCTGTAGCATTCCCGACCACGGCGACGGAAGTTGTTGGCTGTGACTCCTGTGGTTGTTGAGAGCCGGTGGGGCCTGCGAGAGTCGCTGCTGCCTTTCGCGTCAGCATATCCCAGTCGAAGTCGCTGCCGTATTCGTACTTTAGGGTCTCGAACAGAGTGAGAAAGAGCTGTCGAGGATAATTGTAGTCTGGGTCTTCGTCGAACCCAAGACCACGACAGTAATTTAAATACATGGCGAATTCTGTGGGGTGGCCCTGGAAATTAAAAACAAATTGAACACAATTAGCATAAGCATAGTGAGAAACCCAGTCATTGATTACTGTGACCGCAACTGAAAATGGTGGAGGGTGGTCCGCCCATCTCAACATACCTGGCACAAGTCTTCGACTGAAGTGGACATTTTCAATTCGCTAATTTTCTGGCACTTTTGCGTCTTCGTCGCTGCTTCCAGACCCTGCCATGGAAGACTGCCTCTGATGAAATATATGAGCACGTATGCAAGGGACTCCAGATCATCCCGTCGGCTAAATTATCAAAGGACAAATCACATCCAGCAAATTAGTATCGCTTTGCACACATGCAACACAAATTGTGTTACACGATCATCCAACGGAATCTTAAGAAAAGGCCTTGAACAAAAAACTTGTCGTCGTTTGTGTCCCTTTAGCTAGTGGCATCAACAAACCCTAATGGCCTCACTACCTACTGCTCTTACTTTTATTTCCTCGCCTTGAATCGTATTGGTCGAATTAAATTCGACCAATTTGATTTTAGAAAACTGAAAATTTCCTGGAATTAAATAAAGTTTCTAAAAGAACGTACCTCAGCTCCCTACCTAAGTGAGCATTAGTCGAAGCGTATCGGGCTGTTCCTATCAGATCTTTGCCTTCACGGTACGAAATGTGGCGACGAGTACGGTCACAACGATATTGCTTGGCTAGCCCGAAGTCAATCAAATAGACCTGCAAATTTTAGTAGACAAACAGAACAATGAAAATTTAATCGTCACGGAATGACGGAAGTAAAAAAATTGGACCAACAACAACGGAGGGTGGGTAGCTCAAAGAACCTTCAGGAGGAAGGGTGGGTCCTTGCTAATTGCATATTTTGCTTCTATTTTTTTAAATTTCACTCACTTCGTCACGATTTCTGCCAACACCCATGAGGATATTATTTGGTTTTATATCGCGGTGGATAAAGTGTTTTATGTGAAGGTATTGCACCCTATTAAGCATTTGCTCCGCGAGCATTAGGACAGTCTTGATGGTAAATCTGCGCGAGCAGTAATTGAAGAGTTCCTCCAGGGACGGACCAAGAAGATCCATTACCAGCACGCTGTAATTGTCATGGTTACCATACCAGCTGGAAATAATATTAATCATTATCATTAATAGCACATTGTAAAAGGTCAAAGTTGAATGCAAATCTCCATCCATCTCGAAATAAATTCGAAGATCCGCATTTTCATTCATCAAGCAAATGAAGAGAAATGAATTTTGACCTTTCGTTTTAAAAAGAATAACTCACCGAATATGAGGAAATCCTCCTGCACCTTGAAGGACTTTTTTATACAACTTGCTCTCGTGGAATAACTGAGGAAAAGGAGTTGGACGCTTCTCCAGCTTCAGGGCTACTTCCTGTTTCACGAAAGGATTAGATAATTAGTAACTACGTAAATTAACATTTCTTCGCAAACCGATTTTTTTTCTTTGATTATATTTTTTTCAGATTATCTTGGAGGTGGAACTGTACCTTGCCATTGGTGATATCAATACCACGGTAGACATCGCCAAACGCTCCGGCTCCTATTTTCTTGCCTAATCGGTAGCGCCCGCCAACAATGAACTCTTTTCCGGAGGAAGGGGTCGCTGTAGCCATGATGGAAAGACAACACAACACGGTCTCAGGGTCTCAGCTCTTTTTTCTTATTTCTTCTCTTGGCGAATAAAGGCAAAACTTTTGCCGCAAAAGGAAATTCCACCTGTTCGAATGTTTCTTTCTACAGTAAATAAACCAAGTTAAAGTTCGTTGTTTACTATATTACTGACTCGCACTCGACTGATCGATCAAAATCAAAATATGAAATAAAAAGACTCGTTGTTTTGCTTTGAAGTCAGTAGTTTGCATTCACTATCCCTCGCTGTGCTCACCGTCACCCTCCAAAATACATGAACACGATGGCAAATGATCCTCGCATAGATTTCTTTGCAATTGCAACTCTTTCCTTTTTAGCTAACTGTCTTGTAATGTAACTGTATCTCAATTTTGTATCTAGAGCTAAACAACGCAAAAGCATTTCCCAACTTCTTGTTTGTTCGCAACTTTCGCACGCTTGCTTTCACTTCATCAGCAGCTGATGATCACTCGGCGGTTTCCTTTGTTTGTTTTGTTTGATGAAATTGGAGTCTCGCGATTCATGCCCCAGGGCCGACTGCTACAAAAACAATGTGACTGAATTTAGCAAATTCTTCTTGTGTTTGTATTTCTATAAAAGCATTTTAGCGAGAAACAAAGAAACGTTAAAGCATTTACATAATAATTTGACTCACGTCACGACTATTGTTCTGATAAACAATTGGTTCATGCACTTATGTATAACTTATCAATGAAAAGTTATCATGAACTACATCTGTATGGACCGAACTTGGACTCCGGACTCGATTGAGTTTGATTTCCATTCATTCACTGCTTAGCAAAGGAAACTTAGGAAACGTAAATTCTATGCCAGGCCACACGGTATAAAAAACTCTTCACACAGTCCGTCAAGTCAGTCTTCTTTTTGACGTCGGTGAGATCGGATGATGCTGTCTCTACAATGAAAAAACTACCAAACTCAATGAAATGATAGATAAGATTAGTAATGCAAACGTCTAAGCAGTTATTTGGTGTGATTCGACTCATGGACTAAACTTGAGGCTGGAACCAAATATTTTCGCTCTCTGCACGGACTTTGCAATTTCCAGGATCTTCGAAACAGCGATTAAAGTGACGACACCATAATCCAAACTCAGGGAAAATTGCAAATGTTGGCATCATGTACATCCACTTACAAATTGGTTAATGTTAATGTTAATGTTAGTCTTTATTACAAGTGTTAAAGTACACAAGTGTTACAGTGCGAATTGATAAAAATTATTATTTTCCACTGCTCTTACTCTTGAGAATATCCGTTGTTCTAATTTAACCAGAATTTCAACAGTGACCACAGTGTAATTTATCTGTCGCAAAACTGATATTAATTTGTATCAATAGCGTTCCAGTGCAACGGTTCTAGAATATACTTAAGTTTAAGTTATCCAGTTGAAGTATGTAAAACAAACTATTAAACTAAATTATCAAAGTATTCGGAACTTAAAAACAATCGTAAATGGAAAAATGCACAAATAACCAACCCGAGGGTGAAATGCGAAGTGCGCCAAGCTCAAACTATTCCATTTCATATTGACCCTTGCCTTTCTGTGTGAGAGGGGAGAGAGACAGATTCAAGATTTCCGATCGGGACTGGCTGATGAATTTTGTTGTTTGTTTTTGTTTCCGTCACCAAATTCCTCTTTCGCTGAATTTCAGTGATTCGTTTACTCTGGATTTCCAGTTTCCGTCTATTTTTTATCTATTAATTAAATTTTGTGGGATTTAGTGTCCACTGAATGTAATTATCCGTCATCCGTCATCTGGGTGTGAGTAATTACGGTAAAGTTTGTTGATTCTCTGGAGGTTTTTCTTTCTTCACGTTTTACATTAATTTATTTGATAGTAAATTTCGATTTTATTTCCTTAGCCGTTGATTTTATTTTAAACGAAATTTCAAACCAAAGTAATTTATTAATTAACATTATTTACTGATTTTTATTTTCAGTCTGTAGTCTTTTCATCAGAATGTCATTTAAAGCTACGTTGTCGAGCGATGGAGTGGAGGTGGTGTATACAGCCCCCACACTAAAGGAGATGTGCCTCTACAAGTGCTTGACCGACAAGGAGATTCTGACAAAGGAAGTGGAAGTTGATGAAGACATGGACGGAAGTAAGAAACTCGACTGGGAAAATTTCCGGCTGAAGGAACCGATTCAAAGAGAACTTGTGGAGGCGTTGCTAGACGCGGCGGATGAGTACTTGTTCATGTTGACGCCGAAGTACGAGGCTGTCCTCGCAGCGATCCGGATGAGTCAACCGGAACATCTTGTGAAGGTCCACGTGAGCAACACCATCACTTTGGAGGATCATCAACTGGAATGGTTGATCAGCGGTGGCCACGTCAAAAGTCTGGATATCCATGGATGTGAATCACTGACTGGTGAAGCCCTGGATGTTATTAACGAGTTTGGGAGTAAATTGGAATATCTACGTATTGGAGACTGTCAACTTTCGCAGCATCTATTGTATTTCGAGAACGACTCGGCAATCTTGAGAACCCCCAATTTGAAGACATTCATTATAAGTGACATCCATTGTGAAGATCCCACGTGTATGGCCAATTTCTGGAGATTTCTGCTGGTGGACTTCATCAACAACCTAGAGGATCTGCAGATAAGCAGGGTTGAAAAATTCGAAACTCTAGGGTTTTTGGAGCCAGCAAAAAGCAAGCTTAAATCATTAACGTTATCGAATTGTGTGGTCGCAAATAATGCTAATGCGTGGGCGTCTCTTTTCAATCTGGATAAACTTAGGTTGGTTCAGCCATCGCTGAAAATTGGAATGATTCCATTTTAATTACAAAATGTTTTTTCATAATTTTGTTATAAATTTATTTAAATTAATTAATCTGATAGGTTTCTGGATTTGGTCGGTTCATCGATTGGGGAAGCTTTGGTAGGCGAAAACGTTATGCAACGCCTATTAACTGAGATGCCGAATTTGACTCGTCTATCAGTAGATCCCGGGTTGATCAAGGATAAATACGTGAGCACCTCGATTCGACGTCAAAGGTCAGTGGCTAAGCGGTTGGATTTCCTTGGTATTATGGGGACCCATGCGGCTGAGCTTAGAAAGGCGAAGCTTCTCGCAAATGACGTGGCGTACTTTGGGACAGTTGAGGGAGAGTGGCGCATCCTGGAATATTATTCCAACCGACTCAACTCCGGCTACTTTGATCCTACGCTGGACAGATTGCTCAAAAGCTTCAATTTTGAGACCTCGCCTTGGAAAACGGTGGCTGCTATTAGTTTACTCATGAAAATCATCAAAAATGACGGTATTTCTGCGGTGTATCCTGAGTTCGGTTTTACAACTTTAAAAAAACTTTTCACTGATGATCTTGCTGCGAAATTGGGAAATGTGCTTCTGGACCAATGCATCGGAGCAATGTGGGTTATTATGCATAGATGGTGCGTGGAGTTGGAACGGGACGCCGAGCCTGTAAATATTATTAGTGATGCAATTGACATAATAACGAATCTGAATGGGACACTCGTAACTAACTTAAATATAATATTTTATTATGTTATTGCAGTTTTTCCTGTTTTTCATTTCTTTTATAATTTTCTTTTCTTTTTTCAAAGTGCTCCGATCATTACTTAACTATCGTGCCAATGATAATGCGTTCGGCGGAAGCAGTCTTGACGGAATCAGTGATCACGAATTATATTAGGAATGAAATGGAAAACTTCAAGGATTTGCTGACAAAGATAGTACAGCTTTTAGAGAAAGCAGTGGCCCGATTCCCGGAGCAAACTAATGTGTTGTGGGGGCTCTCATCGTTTCTTGTTGTAATTAAGGAGTTCAAGGATGCGATGGCCTCCGAGGAGGAAGGCATCAGACCTGATCTTGTGGAAATATTTAGCCATATGATTACATCATTGGGAAATTTGTTTCTCAACTCTGGCGCTCATAACCGGGCGGCCTTTCACTCTGCGGAAGAGGTCGCCATTATCTTGGACTTGTTGAGGGAAATTATCATTAATCGTCGTTTAGGATTGGTTAACCATGACAGCTTCGCTTTGCTAGGCAATTACTTTAGAACTTACTTAAGAGATATTAGAGATACATAAATGGTTTAGTTTTTGAAATTCATTTAACTCAACTTCAATTTCAGAAATCATTAAAAGTACCCTGCAAGACACCAAGTTAGTCCTGTCAATGATCGGGATGATCTCAGCAGATCTTGAGAAGCTTTTGCTTTCCGTTCATTCACAGTGGCAGCTTTTGAAATCTTACTCTGACGGGGAAACTACGCATTACGTAACGACCAAACAAAATTAGTTAAAGATTTTTGGCATTCTAAACGCAGCTATTGAAGTGGGCAAATCATTGATCATTGATGTTTTTTTTTATTTGTACTAGTTGCAGCTGAAAAGCATCGCCAGCTTGATAAAGTATCTCGAGTCTGATCCCAGGTTTAATTACAAAACGGGCGGTGCCGTGAAGGAGATCATGATTAAATTAAATTAAACTACCCTGCTGTAGTCACTGATTGATGTTGAAATGTATTAGTTAATTGTCTAGAATTTTAATTTTGTTGTAATTATAGTTCTTAATACATTATAGTTGATTTAATTTAGCGCACGGTGTGTGGTGGTGTGTGAATAAAATAAAATCCCATTTTCCGTTTCATTTGTGTATATTAAATTGAAACTGCAAATGTTTATATTGGTTAATTTTTGTTTTAATTATAGTTAACAGAGATAGCATTACCTGAAGGGTGAACTATTACCGAGAATTTATTATTATGTTTCCCACTGGAAATCAGATATTTGTTTTGACATGGGTTAAACTAAACAATAAAGATCTATTCAGATCAGTTCTTTGGAGCCATGGTTATGCAGATATTTCAAATGCTCCTCGTGTACGCGACGATTTTTGACTGCAGGGCTCACAATCGAAATAATTCCCAATTTCTTCTTCATCACTGCTGCTGCTACTACTCACTACCTCTTCTTCTCCGTCTCCACCTGTTCAGAAGAATCAAAGTCAGAATCAGAGTCAAAACTCTGGATCAATTTATCCACTTTTCCATTTCTATCTCTCCCGTGTTCAGCAGTATCCAGGTGCTTTTTTAACTTGATCGCCGAGGTGAAACTTTAATAGCAAAATTCACATTTATGTCGCGCTCGAAGCTTAAAAGGTCTTGACGGTGCTTTTTCCAGTAATGGTAAATACTGCGGACTTTCTAAATACTTCGCCTTTCTAAGCTCAGCCGCATGGGCAAGGTTGCAACGTTCAGTGGATGGGTGGAAGGTGGAATTTTGTCCACTTCGTCCACTATTTTTTGGTGGACGGTGGATATTTAGCAACCTATAGGTGGGAGCGTCCACCTTCCACTGTCCACTTTCCAGTGAGACGAAGTGGAAGTTATGTCCACCAAAATTTAGTCGACGTGGAAATTTAGCAACCCTAGAAATACAGTGCTGGAGTGATTGATAGCGATGGTCATGGTGACAATTCACGGAAGAACGGTGCATAGCTAAAAGTCTTTTGACTACTCCTTCTCACACAAGTAGATTCAGGAGAAGCATTTCTGAACCTACTAATTTTCACCACAGAATTGATCGGATTTATTTGAGTCAAATAATTTGACTGAATCTATGTTGAGATGCAGCACTAATATTAGTGAAATAGAGTGAAAGTGAGAGAAAGCAAGAACTCTGATTTCGGCATATGTTTCTTCGAGATCTAATCTGTTCAATTGCGGTAGCGCGTTAACTTCCATGGAAAGAAAAATTCCCTATCACTATCAGTATCAGGTAGCCCCGTAAGGCACTGAAGCAGTTTCGGCTAGACACAAAAAAGCAAATGGAATAGAAAGGGTTACGTACAGTATCTACCAGCTAATTTAATGCAGGCCGTGGCAGGAAAGAGGCCATTCCTCCCTTTCCTCCCTCCCATGCAGGGCGACTCCAGTATAGAAACCGAGTAATTGTTGTGGAAGGGATCCTCACTGTAGTATAAAAAGAAAATGAAACATAATTTAATTGAACTGGAACATTTCTGTCATCACAATGGTACAAATAAATATTATATTGTTAAAAACTAACCAAGATGGATTGTTCCCATTTAAACTCACACATTTAAAGCAGTCGATACCTACGGTACCTGAAAATAAACAAATAAATAATTCATATATTTAAAGTATTGTGTATTACATTTTTCTCGCCTTTCAATGCTGAAAATTTTTAACGCGTGTATTTGCTTTCAACAAAAAAAGGTTACTTTCTTTGCTTGTAATTATTTAACAAATCCGGGATTAAATATTATATTTGAGCACACTGGTAACCATAACCATTGAATGGCCATTTTGTTATGACTTAAATGACTTAAATGAGCTAAGTGAGAGTTCGAGTATCAAAAATCTCAATCACACAACTCGTACATTTTAGAGAAGGAATACACCGTGTTGCGGAGCAGGAATTTTTGGCTAATTTTAAATACTCTGCCGCTCTTGATGCTGGTGTAAGTTTCATGATGATGGTAGTTATGATGAAGCTTTTAGTAGGATTAAATTATTTTATAGACTTTTCCTTCATTCTTTGATACACCCAGTCGTTAGTCCCTATATTTTCTACTTTTTATTAGTATTCCCAACCAGTCGGAACAACATTAATGTTTTATGGCTACTGGCACAATTCATGGTTGATGACCGTGCTACTCACAGTGTTGTGACATTTTCTAAATGAATTTTCGTATTGGCGGTTGTACAATGAATCACTTCTATTACCTCCGTACGTTATTACTCTCGTAAACAACTCATCGCACCCTATCTCTTAATAACAAAGTAATATGGCTTAGCATTAACTTTGACATCTCAAGTAAGGTAGAATGTGTATCCTGAATTTTATGTGAAGATATTTTGCAACATTACTGCTATCCTGACAGTCTATTACACTCTCAGCGGATGTTGTCAAATGCAAACACTTATCCGTGATTAAATTACTTATTTGAAGAGCTAAGGCATACAAGGCTCCTTCACTCATACCATGATACAATTTTAACACTAACAACAACGGGCTCATGCACCTAACTGGCATTAAAAGTTATTTTTAAATGTCATTTATTTTTTATCTTTAGTTTTGTTCACAATGACAGTGCTTCCAACATCAATATCAGTGTAGGTACCGCCTAAGATTAAGAGAACTGCCTTCAACTGTTTACCTGCTCGTTACAAAAAAATCAATCTACTGCGCGAAAAGCTTCTTTATACTTTGTTCGTAATTATAAATACATTAGAATTGAGATAAGAGCGTGATACTACATCTAATTTTCAATGCAGTTGCGCAACAAAATTTACAAGAAAAATATACACATGCAAATTATGAATATTGCGATTAAGACACATCTAGTCTGCAAGCAATACTTGAGACGCGTATTTAGCGACATACACATGTTGGAAGTGTGTTGTTGATGGCACAATGCTTCATCATCATTCATCCAGGGTAATACGTGTGTGCATTTTCTCCAGCGCTGGTAATGATGTTCATTATTGTTAGAGAAGGTGGCCTGGCTGAAGAAAAAATAAATTTTATGTTGCCTACGTGTTTGCCTGCCACGACTTTTTTAAGATGAAGGGTGACACACGATACACCGTGCGACCTGAAGAGTTTTAATGCTCGCAGGGAGAATGAAAGGAAGGCAAATGAAAACAGAGAATGGATACGTATCAACTATCCCATCATAATGCGTCTTAGTGGATGCACATAGTCATATATTGCGGGCAAGTAGGCAAAGCACAAATGATATTACAAGAGAAAGGAAAATGAATGAGTTGCCTGGAGCATATTAGAAATGCAAAAGAAAGAAATTGTAAAGGCTCTCCCATTAACGGAGTCGGCAACTAACTTTGCACGTCAACCTATGAATTTAAATTGTCACTGGTAAAAACAGTGTTAGTGTCGGAGAATAAAAAGCAGAGCAACCTCGACGTGATTTCATACAATAGAAAATTTTGCACTTCACTCACTTCAGGTAAAAGACCCATATCACATCACCAGATACGTTTTGGAAGAGTCGTGGAGTTTGTAAACTGCAAACTGCCTTGTTAGTATGCTCACGTAGATTTCCTCTATCCAATCTGGTTAATTTCGTGTAATTGTCAAACTTTGCTGCTTCCGTTTACCGAGGCAAAAGCAAGCCTAAACATTTGGGCGATAGTGTTATCAATTTCACAAATCATCACTCCTTCCACTTTAATCGAATCCGCAGGAAAAATCTTATCACAGCATAGACGCTTACATTAAGAGGAAAAGTCTACGAAGTATTATTTAAGGTGAGGTCTATTGTATCACGCTCCTGCTAGTCACAATTTAATGTGAAAAGCAGCAGCAGGTAATCGTAAGGGTAAAAGAAACAAACCTTCCCTAATTCCGTTAGCACTCTGGCTTGTTGCCCCCTGTCATCATGTGTGACCTACGGGCTCAGATGTGCAAGAGATATCTTTATTTCCTTTCTTATTCTCTGGTGGCACATGAACAGTCATAAAAAACTAAAGTAACGAATTTGGCGAGAGAGATGCCAATTAAAGAAGCTCTTTATTCTTATTTTCCCACTCTATTTATTTTCAACTTATTCAATATTTTCTTCGTTCCTCGAAAGCAATTTTTCTTTGGATTCAACGTTAGTTTATGGATTCAATTTTCATCAGGGAAAGTGATACGGAGTGCAGTATTAAAGTAACCAATTAATTTGGTTTATTCACTAGATCGTAAGCGTTTTTATGTGCTCACGTTTAGTATTCTCCAGGTGCCGAGAAAAATTCCTATCAATAACTTGATGAATACCGGTTCAATGAATACTATAACGGCCTTGAATAGTAATCCAAAACAGAAAGTCATTACTGTGCCTAAGACCATTTTATTATCAAATTTGCATAATAATCTGACGTTGATGTTAATTATTAGTTAAAACACACGAGATAGAGAAACACACATTTGATTGTACGCAGAGTAAAGTAATGTAGTCGGGTAGTACAAACAAAATACAAGGAATAGTTCCTACTTCAGCGACATATACATAAGAATGAACAAAATGCACAATAATGGGACAATAGTAAAAAGAAAAATGGGCCCATATCTTCTAGCAGATGGTGGGAATCTAATAATAATTGACATAAATGATACACACTGCACAAAGCCTGGGTAGAATTGTCTTGTCCAACTTACCATTAGAGAAAGTACCACTTTGGTAAATATTATTACAGCAGCTACAATGTCTCAATACTCTCCCACTTCTAATCCACAGTCAGCCAACTCCCCCAGATGTAAATAAGTTTGAGGGGAGAACAGTTACCATTGCAGATAAATCGCGACTGTACTAACAGAGTAACAGTACTTTCCTCTCTTTGATGCAAAAGAGATAAATGACAGGAAGTATCACCATTTTTATCTATTTTTGAAGCGTTAAGTGGCACACGCTTAACAACTACCACAACACTACTCACTCACAGAATACTAATACGAAAAACAAGGGAAAAAAATCAGGACCAGAAACGGATCTACGGTTCCTCAGACAAGACATCACTTCTTTCACTTTTTCTTTCTCCCTATCCTCCCTTACATGCACACATTTAGTTTTCCACAACTTTTTCCTAACGCTTTCTTNAAAAAATCAGGACCAGAAACGGATCTACGGTTCCTCAGACAAGACATCACTTCTTTCACTTTTTCTTTCTCCCTATCCTCCCTTACATGCACACATTTAGTTTTCCACAACTTTTTCCTAACGCTTTCTTCCACTTTCCTCTTCTTTGGCAACATTAATCTAGAGACATAAATGGACAATGAACGCATGGAAAAAGTCGTGGGGAAAGTTAGTTCGACCAAAAAGATACTCTCAACGGTTACGCTTGCACGAGCCTGTCCCGAGCCAGTGAGAAACGTAGGTAGTTTGTAATAGGTACATATGATATGTTCAAATTGTTCTACATTACACTGTCTAAATTTCGTGCCATCATAAAGTGTCAATAAATACATCCATGGTTTGTTCCATCTGCACAAAAGTTTGTCCGGTTTGGGACAGCGATAACTGCAACTTATCAAAAACATGGAACCTGTTTTTCTCGTTGCGTGTCGACGTTATTTTACAAAATTCATTTCTCAGGAACCACATTATACGATGACCAGGGATTGTACGGTTTGCCACTTTAAACTCTTTTGTGCATATACTCATTTGAATAGAGGAAAAGCGATGTTCTTGACTTGTGTTTAAATAAATGGTTAAAGTTTTGGACAAACATCAATTGGTGATATGAAAACAACAATCAAGAATAAATCCTGGCTTTGTGGAAATGATGTTTTCTCAAGTCACCTTTCTACAGTCTAGATTTGTCTTTTGATGACTTCTTAATCTCATCAATCACGAATGGGTAAAATTGTGCATTTTTCATGTACGATGAAAACTGCCAGGACAAACCGTTTGAAATTTTTTATGTTCCATAGTATAATTTTTAACAGAATAACATGCAACCGCGTCCTGTTCTGCATGAAGTTCTTAAAGAACGAACGTTCGAACAAACTTCAACTTCTCAGAGTAATGCTAGTATTTCTGGAAACTCATGGCAAAGACAAAAATAAAAACGGACATATT
>VYYJ01004064.1:0-14453 GCA_021029165.1 Cyphoderus albinus
CACAAACCACATTATTCCTTTATAATTGACTTTCAAGGTATCGTGTGTTATTCCCATTTGTAACTAGTCATTAAATCATCAATATATTTTTATTTATGTATCTAATCTAAACATATTCGAGAATTGAATTTACAAGTATGAAAAACATTTTGCAAGTAGTGGTAAATACAACCAATCATTTAAATTTTCAGCGTATCAAGATTTTATGGAATGCAATGTATCTTTATCGGCACTCAGCAAAAACTTTACAGTATTATAGGATTTTAAGTGAAATTGTTGATTATCCTGTCATATTTCGTATACTTAATTTAATTATTAAATTAGTATTAAGCAGATAAAAGTTGGGGAAATATACCAAAGATGTAACACATTTGTATTGTAAAATTCAAATCGATTCCTGAATATTTTCTAACAGTGTGATATGATTACAATTTTTTTAAATTTAATTTTGATTCTTAACCAGCAACAGATTGGCCGTTTGGCTTATTCCAAAGCTGAATACGACTAGCGGAGTGAGAGCATCAAAAAAATTACTGGCGAAAAAGTAGATCTTGATGATAGGCAAAGATTTCCAGTATCTCCTGAGCAGCTTTGCTGATCGCAATGTCTCTCCTCGGCCTACACACATGTGTCTAAATTGGGAGCAATTCCACACAGAAACTTTTTGTAATGACGGATGACATCATAAAAATGTTGCTCGAGTAGTGAAAGCAAACGAGGAATACAAAAATGCACAAAACGACTCCGTTGCTGAAGATGAGCCAGTTTTGAGTTGCGATCTTGCCAAACTGCGTGATTGCAATGAGTGCACAGTTGCAGAAGCCAAATTCATAGATAATGACGTATACGGGAACTATGCTTAATTTAAACATGTCGTTGTATAATAAACACATAATTCGGATCTCTGAGTACATCCGGGGAAGCTTCAGCACTGTCTCATTGTCTCTTGCCTTTTCAAGTTCCATCTGGAAAGCTTTCAATGCCGATTGCAGGGCAAAAGTGGTAATGGTCAGTATAGACACATCCATCTAAAATGAAATGTCTTACCGTGACTCCCCATCCAGCGTAGCAAATTAGCGTGCCCAAAATTTTTCGTCCAAGATCGATGCTAAACCAACGACCCCAATTTGTTTCCTTAAGTGGCACCAGAAAGCCGAAGTCTTCAAACATCCAGGTCGGTAACACGTTTGTGGGCATCGAAGGTTGTATCAAAGGAGTCGTGCTGTTTGCAATTAAGAGCAAGAAGAATCCAATTCTTATGACATATTTTGATGTGTAAAATGCCGTCTTGGCTTCCTCCGGTCCAATGTACCTACCAACTCCATGCCTTTTTTCGAACTCGAGAAGCTCGTTCATGTAGCTGGCGAACTTGGAACCTTTTCGATGATGGCAGATCACCGAGATGGCCACACCACCAAACCAAACTATTTTGCCTGGATTGTACGCCCTGTCGAAAAGGGTTCTGCTGTCGTACATATATTTGTAAATGCTGAGAACACAGCCAGAAAGCGCAATGATGATGAACACTTTCCAATTTTTCTCCCTGTAACTGGCTCTACTCTCAAATCTGTACGTTACGTTATTGGGTCCTCCTAGATTCAGATGTCTCATTTTATAAGGATAGGAAATGGGAGGAATGTTCCACTTATTTACCTGATGGAACACGGTTCCCACCTCAGAAATTAAATTCGTTGAAACTAACATTTTTAAGATATAAAAGAGACTTTATCTACCTAAACGACAACGCGAGTGTTTTAGGTGTGTCTAAATTGAAACACTTTTGAGGTTCGGAATTAATATCTACTAAGAGAAAACTTATGGTAGCACTCTTGTAAAACATAATGGAAATTATACAAAAAGCTGATGTACCTTTCTGTAATTGAGATCATTTTGGGTATTATTGTAAGTACCGGAAAAACGATTCCAGTAGTAATTCAGCTCAACAAATTATTCAAAGACTTATTTTAGCAGAATATGATTACAAAATACCTCCCATGTCTTTAATCAGGATGTGAGTGCCTAACTGTCCCCCCTGGCAGCATTATAACTTTTGTCAGACTCTAACTGTTGTAATGAGGAATTTGTGCATTTGCTATGTAAATTGTCTCCAATAAAAATCGTTATTTCATATAATTAGGTTTAGCTTGAGTAGACTTTTGTAGTAAATGGAATACAATTAAGGGTTACTTAAGGGAACGCTTTTGTCACTTAAAATTGTGGGGAATTCAGAGACCTTTGCCATTTCTCGTTATTTAAAAAAAAGCCTGCTCTCACCTGCATTGGTTTGCTGTAATTTTTTTGCAGCTTAAATATCATCAATGATGCAAATATTGAACATGTATTTAATTTGAGGGTTGCCAGGTCGCATAATAGTTTATGACATAAGTTAATTGTAATACATATCGGTTTACGTAATAACAAAATTATATATCTGTTCGGTTTGATGGGATAAATATATAGTCCTGCGCCAGGTTAATGTAAAATCAACATTGACCTTGACGAAGCTCCGACTAATAGAACGTTAAACGTATTTTATCAATAACGCTGTAATATAATTCATGATAATGGCCGTTATGAGCGACATAGCACCAAAATTAATACAACACAAAACATCATCAACGTGTCAAGTTGCCACTATTTCACCAAATGCTTTCTCCATTAACGAATTTGATAATAATTTTACTTTGCTGTTCAGTAAGCTTATCAAATTAAATAAATACGACATGAACAGTTGGAAGGGCATGAGAATTATTACGGCAAAAAAATCAAATTAATATAATTCATATATTCGTATGTTAACCTAAGAGTCCATAATAAGCAGTGTTACGGTTTGGTTAACAATTTGATCAAAAGTCCTCAATAATACATGCCGCTCTAAATCAAAGAATGTGCCAATCTTTACAATTATTTTTTTGCATGACCTTAGCTGTGTTCTCTGCAGTTTTCCTCTAACTCTGGATTTCCAGTATTTGTGGAATCTTTCCCCAGCTTCTAGACTAATGCAGGAGAAAGTGTTTAAGCCGACAGTCACAATCACGACAGATAAGTCGAACACGATAAAAGCTCCAAGCAGCATTAGTGACAAGATGGGACCGTACTTGATACAGACGAAGCTGGTGGAAACATTGAGTAGAAAACCGCCGAAAATTAGTGACGGAAAGAAGTCATGGCCAAATAGGTTGAAGCCATGAATAAATAGATACGCTATGTAATAGCGAACTTTCTCCTGGTGAAATGAATAACCTTGCTTAGAGTAGTCTTCGATTTTTGTTAGGAGAAACGGCGCTTCCTAAGAGAAATATTTTTATTATTTAATATCATGAATTGTAAAATTAAGTGGGTAGTAGCCTTAAAAACTTACATAGTGAACTGAACTGGTGTATACCAAGACTAGTGAGCAAACAATCGCCCCTCCATAAAAGTATTCACTTCCCATGTAGATTATGCAAACAATGGTCTTGGTCCAACTCCTGCCTTCGGTTTTCCACACAAATGAAATGAGAATATTTGCAGGATTATCGTTATAGATTAATGGCGTCAATGATAACGTTGTGACTCCAAATGTCACTGCAATGACGCAGCTCCATGTGAGAAGTGTGAAGAACATGGATGAGTCGCGATACCCCAGTATTTTCTTTTTCTGTCCAGAGGAAGACTTTTCTCTTTGCTTAGAGAAATTATATCCTTGGTTGAGCAACCAGATTGTGACTGGATATTTGTACCTCATTGTATAAGCAGCAGGAAGTAAGGCAAAATTTGAGCCGACAAAAAGTAACTGGAGAACGCCAGTAAGTATAAACTCCTTTAGTGATTGCTTATCGCCATCATCGGGTTTGTCAGTTAAGAACCGTTTGAATCCCACAAGGGCCATGATGAATAAAATTATCAGATTAATATCTGTGATAGCCGAGATTACTTTTTCTTTGAATGATGAATTCTCGTAAAATCCCCTTTGAGATGAATATTGAATTTTGAGAGGACGGCATGCCTGAAAAACTTTCTGGATAAATATAACATGTTTCCACATATTTGACTATTGTCAGTTTTATTTTGAAAAACTGGTAATGACCACAACGAATTTCGCTTTTCCCTTCCCCACAAAAATCTTGTTCATATGAGTAGCTCCTGACAAAGATTGGCAGGGAGGACGATAATAAAATATCGACTTAAGCGTCGCTAAACAACTGCGATTATGTGGAAAAAATGAAATGCTGGTCATAGACAAAGAAAAACGTCACATAATTTTCTAGTTTAAACTTTATTCATTAAATATTTATGGTGAAAAAGCATTGATTGGTCTTGTTGTTATCGTCATCATCTAACAAACTACATCAATTCACAGCCATCTGTGATTCACAAGGTGTTGTGTAAATGTCAACGTGCATATCACGCCAGCGTGTTCATGAAAATGTCACCGAAATTTAAATATTAAATAACATGTTTCTGAATGAAAACAACCACATTTATCGTTTCGTGAAATTGTGTAAAAATTAGTTGTCCATCGCCAGGTAGTATGAAAAAGCGGCAGTTATGTCCAGATTTAGATGTCAGAGATACGTTAATCATTAATAAAGATGAAAGCTTCTATACAGCTTCCTTTCCTGTATTAGTCACCAAAAACATTTGAACTTAAATTTTCGTATAATTTTACATTAACTCGTGCAGCCCCACCTTTACCTTGCCAAAATATTTATTAGAAAATGAATGAGAACTGACACTTGGGTAATCTGAATAACCAAAATATAGTTTACAATACAGAAACACACGGACTGTTATCAGATGTACATACATATGATAAGGTTTAAAAAATCCCTTTCTCCGTTGGTCCTTGCCCATTTTTGTTTTAAGTAAAACACACTACAGAAAGTGTTTAATATATTGGTAGCTACATACTAATTATTTAGCACTTTATGGGAAAAGGTGAAATTCTCAGGGTGTATTATATAATGTATGAACAATGCGGCATGGACAGTAACAAGTGATGAACTGTAGCACTTTCCATGAAGCTGGTGAACGCAGAAAATTATAATTCTAAATATAGTGTGTCTAACAAAGACGTTGAAATGCCAAGCCTACATTCAAGAATTAACATCACCTAAATGGATAATATATGGAAGACACATCAAATATTAATACCAATTTCAAATAGATATTTGAAATAGGGTACCCAATCGCAGGAATGTAGAATACTAATGTTATGTGGGTAATTACTTTACCGGAGTGATAGTTTAGTTTTAGTTTATCAAATTATAGTTTTTATAATTGCACTAAAATTGACGCTACAGTATAAGAATAACCAAATGTTTAATTAGAATATTGAAATTTTGAAACATACGCGGCAAATAGTAAAACTTGAATAATATGCACTAGGACAATAACGCAAATTCAAGGATCTGTGAATTTGCGTTTACTGCTAATTTAGATGTGATTTTATATGTATTTATAAATGCAGTTATATAATTACATAGTTTGCAAGAACACAATCTCGGAAACCATCATATAAAAATAAAGAGTGCAAAATATGTAACTAATATTTAGGTAATTTAAGTTGATAAAATAAAATTGCAATGTACATCTAAGCATCCATAATCAGCAAAGTAACCGTCTGATTTACAATCTGATTGCATGTTAGGAGCAAGGTTCGTTTCTGAAGCAGTATGAAGGGTCCAATGACAAACAAAATTTTCCTTAGTGCTAGAAACTGTTTCATTTCCAATTTTCTTAACA
The DNA here is from genome assembly GCA_021029165.1 of Cyphoderus albinus. Taxonomy (NCBI): domain Eukaryota; kingdom Metazoa; phylum Arthropoda; class Collembola; order Entomobryomorpha; family Paronellidae; genus Cyphoderus; species Cyphoderus albinus. Next base: position 5,728 of record VYYJ01004064.1, read on the forward strand.
GCATTGGTTTCCAGTTTCTTTCAAACGCGCTAGATTCCAGAAAAGGTGTGTAGCCCCCATGTAACCACCAAAACGACAACATCCAGGGTCAAGAACATTAGAGAAAGAATGATTGGAAAGACAGAATGAAATTTAATGACAACAAATGTGCACGAAATATTTATCAAAAATCCGGAGAACATTATAGCAGGGTACAAATCGTATTTATACAGGAAAAACACCTGCATAAAAATGGTCGCTTCAATGAAGCGCTTTTTCTTTCCTGGAAACTTTCTCCGCTCCCCTTCAACATTCCATCGGACCAGCTTAGATTTATCCGGGTAATCGTCGCTTGTCAGCAAAAAATGACTTTCGTAGTGGGCGGCGGTGGTGTAGATCACGGTCAAACTGAGCGACATGAATCCTCCGTAAAGGTAGACGATGAACATGTACAATGCCGAGGTAAGGTTGCGCATGAGAGTAACCTGAGATTTGGTTGTCAGCAAGTGGCCACACTAAGGTGAGAATGTAATGTGCCGGAGTTTCCTTGTAAAAAAAGGGACTGAGTGACATCACCAGTCCACAGAATGCTACAGCCACCACGGTATTCTGAACCACGAAACTATAAACCTCAAATCTCGGCCTTCTCGATTTTACTTTCACCGAAGATCTTTCCCTCTCTTCATAGAATTTGTAGGCTTGGTTCAGTAGCCAGATTGTCTCGTTTCTCTTGGTGCGCAATGTGTAAACTGAAGCCAGCATTGCTGTGTTGATTCCAATAGAAAGCAGCTAGAGACTTCCTTTCAGTACATTGTACATCTTCAGGAGTTTTTCGCCAGAATCCGGTGAATCCGTGACAAACTGCTTAAATCCATAGATTGAAAACCACCAGAAGAGAATCATGTTGCTGTCTACAATGAATGAGATTATCATCTCGCGACAGGATTCATTCTCGTGAAAGCCTAACGTTTTCGAATATTCTATGTCGAGTTGTCTTAGTCCCTGGAAAAGTTTTGGAATTAGGAGAACTTCCTTCCACATTTTGGAAGTTTATATGTAGAAATGTTAATCTAGATCACTTGACAGGTATGTATAATTAAACAATATTTATACAAAGTTATCTACCGACCTTATGATCAAGATAATCACAATCAGGTAAATCAGAAATAAGCCAGTACTATAGCAAATTAAATATTGTAGGTAAAGGGGAGAGCATATGCACTTTGTCATCTTACGCCAAAATTTAGTTGTCTAGTGAAAGTACCAACCGACAAAAGGAGAAAGAAAATGAGTACAATTGCATGCTAAATATGCGACAAAACAGTTATCATTATCATAATAAATAATAAAAGCCAGTTCATATCTGAAAAACAGTTTTTGTTTAGTAAGCAACAAGACGTAAATCCACTAATCTATTTATAAGCTATTTATGGAATTAAAACATTCATGATTTGTGTAAAGGTGAAATTTATATTTTATCTGAAAGTGGCAACTGAAACATTAAATGCAAACTTTGAAATAAATATTTTTAGATTTCGCATTTCACATTATCAATTATTCTTTATTAACATTAATTATTATTAACAACCTTAACAATAGCAATGGCAGTCCGGTTTTAACTAAAACATATTATGTACACACTACATATTAATATAAAACAAACTTGATGCTACATACCACTGCTAATAAAAGCAAACTCAAGTATGACTGCTCCCAAAGGCTAAAATGTGGTCATGACATTACAGAAAATAATCGATTATTGATGTAAATTGACTTTCTTTGTCATTAAACACGTACATGAAAATGAAAATGAAATATTTAGATAAGTTTAGACATTTAAACATAAGGTATTTAAGCTTTAGTTTGAAACAAACGCAAGCACACATTTTTACACATTTTATAACTCACGATCAGTAACGCTTAAGTTTGTTGAACGTTTTCATTATTTTTGTTAAATAATAAATGAAACACAAGACGCAACTCAACGCAACGTTAGTTTACCCTATTAATTGACAATTCTGCAGAACACCAACTTAACTGGGGAACGCTTAATTCGCTTTATTGTATGAAGCAATAAGATTCGCTAAATTTGTAATTATTGGTCTTAATAGTGTATTCAAAGATATGATCTTTGAGTTTGCTTGGAAATTTTACACAATTTTTTAATTTCACAGAATTGGAATTTTTCCGTTATTTTATATCAAACGTTTTTAATCGTCAGTCAGTATTTGGAGTTGTTAAAATTTTCGTGGAATTTTCAACTAGATAAGCAAATTTAAATACACATTACGTTTGCTAACTAAAGTAAATAGTATTGTTCATTGCACATGTGTATGATTTTATATTTACTTATTATTGAAAAATTTCAACAAATCTTCAAATAGTCTGTGACAAAAATATTGATATATAAAATTATTTGTTTGAGTCTTGCGTCACAAACAGATAGAGTAAACAATTCATACAGAGGGTTGTAATGCGATTGATTTTCATTTTTTCCAGAGAGATGAGTCAATCTGATGAAACGATGCACCCTCTAACAACAATTACCAAGTGTAGATGCACCAGAAAGAGTCCTTGCGATTGATGAAGGATAAGCTCAGCTCAAATCAGTNTTCATGATCATGAGAGAATGTTTTTGTCAGTTCCTAGAAAGGGATTTTTTATAAAAGCTTGTTCATGCCGATGAGAGTTTGGTAAACAATATTATAATGGATGTGAGACAGACTGAAAAAAGTAATAAAGTCGTATAAAGATTTAGCTCGTGAAATCTGAGTCTCTGCAGCTGCATGTCTATTTATATAATATCCTTTGACATGCACAAAAATATACATGTAATAAAAATTGAATGATTAAAATAATTAGAGAAAGGAGAAGGTACATTTTATTTTACATTTTTGCTTGTGAATTAACAGAGAGTATATGTACAATTCTACGAGAATAGAAATAGTTTAAGAAAGATAATTTAACAGGGTTTTTACCATAATATGTAATTTTCTCCCGATTGTTTTCTCCCAATGAAAGTGTCTTCCAATGAAATTTTCTCCCAATGAAAATTTATGCGTTCTTAAATAATAAGGTCATGCACCCAATGGAATTAAATACGAGGAATTACAAATTAAATGTATGTACATCTCTGTTCCCCATATTCTCAAACACTTGATTTTTTTAAACGGCAGAGAATAAAATTTTAACCGATCACTCATTTTTCGTCTGTCTATCTCTTCTGTCATGAGATAGTGTTTTCCATTAGAGTTTGACATGTAAGTTATAATTTTAATCGTATATTTTATTAAGAGTTAGCATAGCTTATCGTATGTAGGAAATTGGAAGGTTTCACTGGGACTGGGAGTAACTTTCATTGCCACAAACTCTCATAGGGCGAAAATTTTATTGGGAGAAAATATCGCTGAAAGAAAACAGCCGGCAGAAAAATGCATGCATCCAAATCTGGATAAATATGAATGTGAGAATCAAGAGGTTTCACTTTTTTCTCCACTTTCGATCTTATTCAGGGCAACTTCAATTGGTCTTCCTTTGCAGGCTCCATTCTCATACATTTTCGATCTTTTGTTGTAGAATATCCTTTTTGACATTTACAGGTGCCACTCTCACTTGTACCTCGGAAGGCTTCACATGTTGCTCCCTCAGTGCAAAATCCATCGTACCAAACGTCGTAGTAACACAGCGCTCCAACCAAACCACGACATTTGCCATTTTCATGGTCATGGTATTGATAACCAGAACACTGGCAACTTCCTTCGATACATGATAGTTTTGCAAGAGAGTCACAATCAGGTTGATCATTGCATGGTTGACCAAATGCGATTTCACATTTTCTATTAACCGGAACAAATCCTTCTTTGCATTGACATTCCTGAACTCTTCCTTCGGTGGTTACGCATTCAGAGTTGTCAATACACGCCAAAGAATCGTTTCCACAAGGTCCTCCTACGTAGCTGATGCAACGCTTCAAGTCATCAGAAAAATACTGATGGCCTCCAAATGCACAGCGACATTTGTTTTTTCGGCAAAGCAGACCTCTCTCATGATTACAAATATCATAACCCGTGTAACTGCAAGAGCTTCCTTCCCCGCCAAGCAGAGAGATGCCATACTTTGTTTCTGTGTAATAATCGCGACACCTGCAATGATAATTCCCGTCATAATAATTATTACAGTGTGCATTGTCGCTCGGACCGCATTCGCTGGAGTATTCACTACATGTGTCGTTTACACGCTTCATGCAAATTTTCCAAACTTTGTTGTACATTGCGTTGTTTTCTTTACAACTGCAAAGCCCCGATTGGCAGCTGTATGATCTCATAAAACTGCCGTCGTTAAAACAATCATTGTCCGAGTCGCATTCTTCATCATATTTTTTCTTGGACTGACACATTCCGTCCGACCTTGCAAAATAATTTGACACGCATTCACATTTTCGAGGATAAAAATGCTGATTACTCTCCGCATCGTACATTTGGCTCTGTTGGGCACACTGCGCATTTTCAACACATGGTTTATAACCTAACCGTTCTTGTTTATAGGAATTCACACAAAATGAACCACTCAAAATAACGCATTTGCCCAAGGTACTGTTGTAAGTGGATTCGCTTGAATTGCACTGGCAAGTTCCGTCGATGCAAGAGAGGCTTCTGTACTTTCGACAAGCTACGTCTGATTCGCAAATTGCACCGTAATCTCTTTGTGGCTGGCAGGTCCCGTCTGAACTGGCGTAGTAATTGTCGCTACAAACACAAACCGAGTCTGCTGTGGCCCATGTTTGCTGTCCATATTGGTAATAGTAAGGGTGACCTGGTAGCACTGTGCACCTAGAGTTCATTGGACACTCTTGGAGCAAGTAGCAGGATGCCCCAGCTTTAGTTGTGCATTTTCCCTTAGCCACATCATACATTGCATAGGACGAGTTACACCTACAAATGCCATCTTGACAGGTGAAGTGAAGGTCACCTCTGCACTCGTCGTCCGTTGCACACTCACTGTTGAATGTTTTTTTCGAGGCACATGTTTCATTCTTTGTAGAGTAAAATTTGGAAGTGCATGCGCAAACATTTCGGCTGTCACACGCCCCGTTGGTGACACACTCTCTAAAATCCCTACTGCATTTTTTACCAGCACGGATAACACATTTTCCTTTAGAATTGTCGTATATGAATTCGGTGGCGTTGCACTGACATTTTCCGTTCTGACAGGTTAATTTTAAATCCCCCCTACATTCAAAGTCTGAATTGCAATCCCTTTCATAAAGTCTCTTTGCCTCACACGTTCCATTGGCTGTTTCAAAATGGGTTGTTTCACAAGTGCAGAATCCAGCGGCACACTTTGCATTGGAAACACAAGTGAGTTCCTCTCGCCATGTTCTACCAGAGTTGTCCTCGTTCTCGCCCTCTTCTGTTCCAACTGCTGTATAAGAACATCTCTCTCCGGATAAAACAACACAATTTGTGTTTTCCGTGTCAAAGGTCATGGTGTCGGTTATCATGCACTCGCAAATTTCATTTCGGCATGTTAAGGATTGTCTTGAATCACAGCGGTGTGTCCGGTTGCAGAAAGTCACCAAATGTTCCTCTGGTTCTGGCAGGAGTTGCTGCAGCAGAAATTATGGATAGCTGAAGCAAGAAAAATGTGCATGGCAGGATAACCGTTGCCACTGCAAAAGTGAAATTAGCTTTGCTACACATCTTGATTATTCAATGATGATGAGCTTAAGAAACAAAACAACCTCTTTTTGGTAGAGGATTTTCTTCGTTAATGAGGCGAAATTTTGCAAGAAATGCAATGCAAGAATATGTTTTGTCTTCTTGTCAGTAGACTGGACAAAAATAGGATGCAAAGTGCAATAACGTTTTATTTGGAGGTGGTTACATTTTTCAGCTTTAAATTAAAAGTCAGCGTTATCAGTGTATGGAGCAGTCATAGGCATGAGAGAATTATTACTGGACAAAAGTGTTGATTGTGTGCAATGATGAATGAAGATAATAAAGATGTGCATGTTAGAATTTAGTATGACGGAAAAACGTTTATAATATTAAGCGTTTCGTTTTCGAGTTTATTTGTTCAATTCAATCGTTCGATAGCTTAGAGAGCTTTTTGAAAGTATTATTATTATGTGACATTTGAAAGGATTAGTAAGCTGGAGCATGATTTGTGATCACGATTCATTTCGTGATGCTAAATAAGTACATATTTGGACATTTGTAATCTTTTTTCAAAGCGAGACTGTCTTGGCTCTCGAACTAAGCATACTATTCTAAAAGTGCAGCGACAAAGAAAATTATGTGTGCTAGTTAGAAATGTATAATACCTATTATGTAAAGGTAGGACGGAAACAGACAATACAGATGAGTAGCCTATGCTAAAAAAATTATCATGAGCGGTTGGTGAATGAAATGAACGGGAGTAAGTTTTTATGCATGAGCAGCTGCTATTAGAAATTTAACAATGGGAAATATTCTGTTTCTCTTGTTTTTTATTTCCTGGTTTGTCTAATTCTCGGTAATTGCCCAAAAATATAAAGTGCCATTTTTGTAAAAGCTATAAGAGCTATATCAAAAGATTCTGAACAAAAGTCGTGAGTTCTGATGTCAAACATTGAGTCTCAAATCATGATTCATGGTTTAATAGAAAATACATGCATCTGAAATTTCTGAAATGCATTGTTAAAATTTATTTTGACGGGCAGCTCAAAGAAACAAGAAAAAATACACAGGCTTCACTTTCGTTTTCCTAGGTTGTAGGTTCTCGTGCAGTTGACTTTCACGAAATCAAAATGAAGAGTATGCACACAAGGATATTGCATAGCATTGTACCATGTACTGTAAAACATTTATAAAGCAATAGAAGTAATGTATTCTTGTGGAAAGTAGAGAAATTATTATGATTTGTCTAAAAGGTGAAAATGAAATGTTAAATGGCAACCAAAACATTTATTAAGGTCAAATGCAAACTTTTAAATATTGTAGCTTTGACGTTGTATCAATTATTATTTATTAACATTAATTATTATTAACAAACTTAACAGTAGCAATGGTAGTCCAGTTTTAATTAAAATTGTTATGTGCAACCTATGTATAAATCAATTACGGTTGTACTAAAAGTTAAAAATTATGACAGAACAGAAAATAATCTTATTAATGTAAATTGGCTTTCTTTGTCATTAGTAAATGACTCATTACACACGTACATGAAAATGAAACGCCTTGATAATCATTAAGTATTTACGCATTAGGTTTAAACAAACGCATTATTATTTACACATTTTTCTACATCACTGAACAGTGTTTTGTTTATTTATTTATGTATTTGAAATGCAATTTTTTTATATTTGCAAAATCGTACATGTTCCTTTCTGACTCTTTTAATGTTTGTCAGATGTAATCTTGATACCTTCATTCAGCTTTGATTCTTCTCGTAATAACTGTTACATGCTAAAATCTATAATGTGTATTTCACAGAAACTTATAAACTAAATTATTCATCCAAAAGCAGAAACGAAAAAGCTTACTACACAATACAATACAAAATATAAATTGTTTCTAGAATCAGTGTAAAAATTGAAATGTCACAATTAAACTATGCAGGTAGAGTACATATGATATGGATAATAAAACTTCATAATAATATGACAAGGGATTAAACAATTAAATATCATCAGTAAATACTTACAAATATCTGGAGCATATTAAACAACAATATTAATAATTTACACTAAAATATGGACTTCCTGGTTGTGGTAAAGTTGTATATAAAATTTGTAATTGACTAAGTGAGTAGAGATAATAGTTAAATCTTTAAAAAAGAGTGTGGAAGTATTAAATTAGTTTTTATTTTATAAAAAATAAGATAGGTAAGAAAAAGTTTGAAACAAAGTAGTATCCAACTCTAGTTAGTGAGTCAAGGAAACTCCTCATTTTCAAAAATTTTGGTTTAAATCTTCGCAAATCATTTTCCAAAATGGTGCAATTTCAGACGACCTATCAAGACTTATCCAACCTCCTCGTGAAAGCCTTAAACTTCTCCGCCTTTCAACTTTTCTGAAAAAATTTCTCAAACCTGATTTTCTCTTCATAATTTCCGTCGCGCTGTCCACCGTACTCACACTATTCCAATCAATTATGAAATTGAAAGGATTTTCCTGATAAACTTGGTAGAAGAAGTAATTAATATTAAGGAAGGGAACATTATACTTCCAATCCAGCAAATAATCTATCTCTTGCGTTCCCCGATGAGCTTGATCCCCGCTGCTTTCGTTATATAAATTATGTGAGGGATGATAAAGCTCCAAAACAAGGTGCTTTCTTTCATCTACAAGGCTACTATGTTCTGCAGCAACAACTCCGGTGAAGACAAACACGGCGTGACTCAAATTGTCACTCAAATATTTTACAAAAATATTCGTAAGATGTTTCCACATCCTTTGTATTAATTGTAAGCACTCTGGATCTTCATGATAAGTTAATATGGAGTTGAGAAACAAAACTCCTAAAATAGTTACAAAATACCTCGTAATTACATATCAATTTTATATTATTTACAAAAATATTATACCAGTCCGTCAATATTATATAAGACAAAATTGTGACCAATAAACTTACTTTGTTCTATCCATCCGCTCAGATTACATGACTCTTGTGCCATGTTGAACACTGCAGCATTCAATTGCATAAAATTGGTTTCGCCTGTCTCGGAGTCAATAACATCACTACTTATCAACTCTAACTCGGCTTTAA
>VYYJ01004065.1:0-14451 GCA_021029165.1 Cyphoderus albinus
GCAGTATTACATTATTTACATACTGGGAGGTCAAGCGAATTTTTAAAAACTAACGATTATTTATCGTGACTGAAAACTCGCTAACAAAAAGATAACTGACGCGTCCAATTGAAGTTCAAGTTTACTTCAACTGGCCACGCTGTCTCCCTTCAATCAGTTACTTTGAGGGAGGTCGAATTGGTGGCGAGCAGGATGAGTAAAATAGAGACAATCAAAAAGGTCAACGCTTCTGCCAAATGATGAAGATGATAATGAATCTGTCTCATTGTAAACCAGTATGGGCAATTATTCGAAGTTATATAATTGGCAGCATAATAATGAGCCGATAAGACCCTTTTGCCAATTCAAATTTATTTAGCACGGATTTTGTAAGTGATTTGGTATTGTTGCACAACTATACCGCTTTTCGATCCAAGTGTAATCTAGTTTTGTCAGATCAATTGGTTAAGTAAATATGCCTGATGGGAACTGCTTTTGTTCCGAAATTCGCATCTCATTTTTTGTCCATGAGTCAGGCTGCCCCGCAAAACTTTTCCATTCATCAATGGGTAAACTATTTATTATACAGTCAGAACAACATTTAAACACTTTAAATGTCTTCAATGCTTCTTAACGGCAAATCACAGAAATTAATTAGCCCATTTAGTGCTTCTTCGTTTCAATTATTATTTTGTGTAAAAATTTGGGACTATAACCTAATATTTGCACAATTGTAAGTAGCCAGCATAAGTTCCATTGAAAATGCAGTGAAAAAGATGACTGAAGCATGATTTAAGCATGATTTTGAATGACGATAAGAATTCTGTTCTATTCTGTTCACGTTTTCAATGTTAATAGTTCTGACGTACATCTTGTGTGGCTACAGTAGTGGAAGATTTTTTCGTGTTTTAGTTGTATATTCATGCAATTTTTAGCGAAAATGCTCGAACCCTACTTTATGGTAGCAGTAAGCATGATTCACGACGAAAGCAACCACACAAGACTCTTTTGGCCGCGCACCATTCGACTCAACCCCATTGTTCATTGAAAATTGGCATTTCGGCTCACGAATTTTGCAAAAAAAAAAATTAATGATCGAGTCTGCTGGGTTGACTACATGAACGACACGAGTGAAAACTGTGAAGGCGGTGAAAGAAAAATATTAGAAAGGATTGTTTCATCCAGAAGGCTTTTAGTGGTGATGTCTAACATCCGTTCGATTTACAATAAATGACAGATGATAAATGTTAAATATATTTTGGCAATATTCTACACTTGGAATTCCTAGCTAACTTTGTTTTAGCCTCAAACCTCTAAGTATAAAGGCTTATTTGTTTGAAAAGAAAACTTCCGTCTAAATCTTGCAAAATGTGCCTCTTTTCTATACAGTTCCTAGAATTGTCACCACCAACCAAATTACGCGTGGGAATCGCTTCACGTTTTCACAATGGAATTTTGTTCATTTGTTCTCGTTGTCAGGAAGTCAAGGCCAGATCTTCCACTACTTTTTCCTGTTTTCGCTCGTTCATGTGTAGAAAAGAAAGCAAGGGACAATTACCAGAGGCGAAACAGCTTCCTATATATAAACTTTCTTGTTATCAAATCAAGTGTGGGTTGCTAAAAGACTTTTCGCAAAACCATTGACGCTTTGATTCAATATAGTATTGGTTTACCCACTTGCATTGCACTAAATTTAATTTTTTTCATTTGTAAAAATATCCAGCCTAATCGGATTTGCGATTCTGTTCCATCATTTGAAAGTAAAAATAGCCCAGTATCAATGACTTCTTTCTTTGCAATTCACTGGAATCTGTATATGGCACTGCTCGAATTTACTCGACAGTCGGCGAATAGTATAGCGAAAGAGAACATCGTTCTCTTAATTGGAATTAATTGCATAGTTTTGGTTTCTACTCTCCAGCAGAATTCCTGTTCTCTCTCTCTGAATGATATGTTATGTTATATTCCCGTATCTTCTTATTCATCGCATTACGAATCACAAAGTATGTGAAGGTTCATGTAGCGTATCCACAATACAATAAGGTACACGCACATCGGTGGAATAGCTCACAATTTGTGGTGATGGAAAGTCCCTGTCTATAAATATCTTTGGCTTTCCTTTTCTCTAAGCAAAAAGACAAATGTCCACAGACAAAACTACGAGCGCACACAACTTCATGGTAGTTCACAGATACTTTTGCTGCTGGAAGATGTAAAATCAAATATTAATAACGTTGACTTCATAGTTTCCAACTTGAGTGTGTCATCCTTTTCTTTGCCATTTTGACTTTAGAAATACATTGATTCTCTTTTAAAGCAACTTTACGTCAGCACTCCTAAAAGACGTAGGCCAGGAGCATAGAGCACAATGTGTAAAGAGAACTCCTAAAATCTTATTTCTCCGGTATAACCAGGACAGAAAATAAAAAATAATTTTCACTTTGCATATTTTATTTTTGGACTAAATCAAATTATTTCCTAAACCTGACACATCACCAACATGGGCCTCTGTAGTTTTAACTTTTGCCCTTTATATTATGTATGTATTCCGTTTCAAACAAAAAAACGATTCTTTTTTCATAGAGGAGAAAGTGGAGTCAAATAAATTCATCAGAAATTCATCACAAAATTTAAAATGTAGCTTTTAAAAAATCCTCTTGCCTTATTCTCATTACTTTCTGTCAACTTCAGAATAAAATGTCATTCGTGTTTTCACGCATACCTTTATCAAAGATACATGTTCATTGCCGCTTGACTTGTATTTTTATTTTTCACTCTTTTTATACTTTAAACTCTCAAACCACTGTGAAAGAGGCAAAGGTACAAATACTCGTTGTTATTTTTACGTATGCATGATTTAAGTTCATAACAACTCAAGAAAATGAAGTTGTCTTCTTGTCTTTCTAACAGAAAAAAAAGAATTCCGATCCGGACCAAAGACCTCGCGATTCATGTTAAAGCTGCATTTGATTAAAAGAAGAGTTTGCATTGGCCTTGCTTACAAAAATACACGTTTTCAATTTATTTTTCTTTCTAAAAAACACCGGCTTTATTTCTATTCTTCAACAAGATCAAGTCATTTTTGGAATGTTTTATTTAGAATTCCTTTAAAGCAAATGCTTCCTTCTCATTTTTATTTTCACTACAAAGATCAACTTCTTCAACATCCTTTTCGAGGAACAGATGAAGCATCGAGATTATACATAGAAATACATGAGTAGAGAAACACATGTCTTCTTGTTTGATGCGATTGTGTTAGTTGTTTGCTATTTTACCAGAAGATGAGTTAAAGAAACAAAAGGAAATTATTATTTTCTTTAGCGTAAAGAAAATTAAAAACTGAAGTTTCCCTTACACGGAAGCTAAAGAAGGTAAACAAATTTTATATGCGCAGTGTTTGTATTTTGTGAAATCTCAGTTTTCGTAGTATACTGAGCTTTCACATCCTCATAGTTCTTACTACATTTAGGCGAACTTGTAAATACAAATATCACCACGAGTTAATTTCTCGTTTCTAGACCTAGAGCATGTAAATATCTCCGACAAACGACGACGCACATTGCACAGTCCATTTAGATTATTATATTTTGCATTTTAAAACGTGACTCGGATTCAATTATAGCTTCATATAAGCTGTTTTTATCACTGTTGCTCATTTTCTTCTAACGCAAATTTTCTGTACTGTAATTTTTTGAATTATTTGCACGAACTTTAATAAGAATTTATTTTGATAAACAATCCTTATTTTGGCAACAGAAACGGTAGTTGTCAAACCATTCTATTAAAAGGTAATTATTTATTCATTAGGACAAATATAGTGCGACAAAAAGCAATGTAAATTAGTGGAAGATTTCTATGCGTGCCAATCATATTTGTCAGAAACACCCAAGTGAGTAAAGTAAAAATAACTTCAGAATAAATTAGCTCCTCCAGCTTTACAGAAGTACCAAACGCTCTGTAGATTCAAGAAGTGGTTTTGCTCATTCACGCATTGAAAACAGTCAATCAAGCAGGAATGTCCTATGGAGAGGGTGAGTAAACAAAGGACTAGGCGTCTCCAGTAAAGTACATCTCTCTCTGCTCACGTTCATTTTATGTTGATGGTGAGAGGACAATGAAAAATGAATGGATGCTGTGATGTGCTTGAGTACTGAGAATCATCATGATGATTAATAAATAAGGAAGAAATGGCATTACCTAACGTAATGTGAACTATTTTATTTAATGATACCGCTCTAATGGGGTGGTCAATATGTGATGTCGATGTCGATGATATAACAAAAACAAATTCCACCTTTGTTAACTTCATTTACAATGTAATAGAGCTAATTTCGCAAAGCGAAGGAAACATTTTATTATTGTCTACGCCAACGTCTACGTCAAAACTTCTTTTGTTCTTGTTTCAGGTAAGCGATACCACACCGCGTCCCTTAATTTTCTTTGGACAAAAAATTGTTTCAAATATCGAAAGTAATGTTGCTAATCAAGTCTTGTCAATGAAAGACTGTCAAGTATAAAGGGGAGCCTTTACCTTTATGTCTGTCCTTCATCACTTCCCACATTTTTGCATCACACTTATCCGTGACTTACTCGAAAAAATCAATCATGTTTTTTTTTGGAACAACTACGAAGATGAATAATCAGCAAGAACAAACTTAATTCCCAGAATCTTATGTACCTAAATCACTACACACTATGGACCAAGCTTTTTAAGTGAAGTTTTTCTCGAAACTTTTTGTTGTCTTTTAAGCCTAAAACAAAGTGACGATGGACGGATTTAATGGACAAAAAAATCGTCTGAGATAAGAACATAATGCACACGCAGGACTACAGTTATTTTAAGTTATCTTTAAGTAACAGTACATAAAAGTTTTATGATAAAACAGGGACATTTTATAGTAAGGAATGTTGTTCAATATGACTATTTTGGTGCTTCGTCGTGACTGGGCTTATTGATTATTGGCTTATACTCATACGCTTACGATGTTATCCGTGCACAATGATTTTTCATCCCAATGCGCAATGATTCAAGTGGAAATAAAATATGAAAGATATAGATCGAACATATAATAACGTTTATTGCACGCAAAAAAAGCTTGGCACAAAATATAATATCAATTAAAGAAACTACAAGGCGAAATGGAAATGCGTATATTTGCAAAAACTTCAAACAAAATTTTCATGTTTGACCTAATACCTATGATTTTCTAAAGTCTAGCTAGTTAGTTGAAAATGATAAGCCTTGAATTAGGGATTCGAATAAAAAATAATTTTCAATGTCAGCCGCACGCACAACTACCTACTTTTACCTTGTTGATGATACTTATTTTCTAAGAAATTCTTTTGATTGAGTCAAGTTAACCACGAAGAAACTCTTAAAAACTGGAATGTTGAAAAGCCTCTACATAGGTATTAATTTAATATCTTTTCTGTCATTTTTTTTACAAAATATAATTTTTAATAACATAGTCTTATAAAACTGAAGTAGGGCTACCTAAATGTAATTGTATCTGCATAATACACAAAGCTGGTTTTACAATGAATGTAAAGTGTGTTCATGATCACACCACAAACACAACGATCAATCATATACAACTGTGCTAAAAAGTTTTGAAAGAAATATTGTAGTAAAAATCTACCCTGTTTTCTTTACATATTCCTATACTACTTTACTACTCCACTAAATATTAGAACTGACTCCTCTGGTAATGTAATTCATTGTCACACATTATAAATTGGTTTGCTTATCAAAGAAAGACGAAATACGAGACAAAAGTAATGTTTGTCCTCGGTGAATTAATACCGTCAAGACACATTTGGACAGATAATATGAAGACTTCTATCTTTTTCGGGTGGATAACGCGGACGCAAACTTGATCAGGTGAACAAGACTGACAATATGTACATATTCTCAGTTATGTGTCCACAAAATGCTCATGATAATCTGTTCTCTTATTTTTTGCAATTCTATATTAATACAGGCAGATTTCCTGACAAACCACTGACTGTATGAGTAAACATAACAAAAATGTGCTCAGAATCAAAGAAAAAACTTGTCAATCTTCTTTTTCATTACTTGCTTCAATTTTTTTCATGTTCTAGTAAACGTATTAGCTACATACACATGCTGTGCTTATCGCAAACGAAAACCACCAACTTCATGCAAAGGAAGAGAAGCAAAATACTAAGAAATCTACATTGAAATTATTCCTACAACATAAAATGTTTTCATCGAAAGAAAAGAGGCAAGAGATAATAAATTGTATTCTTAAGGGTGATTACGTCAAATTATTACTTGCAATATCCAACCAATACGAATGGTCGAGAAAAGCCACCCATCTACTTTATGTGATTGGATTAAGTGTTTTACGAAAGCAAAGAATCAATCAAGTACTGCTTGTAAGTTAAACACGCGGATAACCACTTCATAAATCTGTCAACCTTCCAATAATGTAGTGTGTTCAATGTGCGCATTACATGTTTAAAAAACTAACTTAACAACATTAATAAGAGTAAACTTAATCAGGCAAAACAATATTGCTGCAGTGCTGCATTCCTTTCAGGATAATTACCTAATTTTAGTGTGCGCATTCAAAAAATATTATCTCTGAGGAAAAGAATCTTTGATCTTCGATCAACTCAGACAGGATGCAGTAATCTTTCTGTTTGACTCAAGTCTCCAGTTTTATAAGTCAAATGTGGTTTTTTGTTCAACTGAACCAAAAGCATCATTGGGATAAAAGCAATGATGGATCAATAACTGAAGAAATTAAACTGTGGATTTAAGCTGAATAAATTAACAAAGTTTTACCCAAATTCCTCAACAGCATAATATAATACAATCCAATACAATCCCAGTTCTGGCAATAATAAATACATCTTTACTTAAGTAACGCACAAATCAGCGACCTATAAAAATGAAACATTTTCTTGGATTTGACAGTAATCGAGATCAGCCTGACGTGAATCTTTTTACTTCGTTAATTGTGGACAGCTCCAGTCTTTAAACCAATAATATTAACTTAAGCAAATATTTTTAAACCAAGTTGAATTACTTCAAATAAAGGTAACTGCTTTATGCAATTTTAGCATCGCTCACGCACACCTGTACTTACAACAAAAACAAGGATAAGCAGTATACTCTTACAATTAGTTTAGTTGTCTTATGTCGTCTGTCCTAGACATTAATGAGCGTTGACGATGACTTTGCACTCCACACAAAAAAGTGCGATTGTAGTTTATCTGCATCATCGTTATCATTGCAATGATTACTACAGAAGAAATGAACAACGGTGGTGACAGCAACAAGTCATGTCAAATCTAGATGTTACAAGATTAACATTAAGCATCGACATGCAATGTCATACTGCTTTTCAAATGCAGAAAATAATGTCAATACTAATAATTACTGAAGTGGTAATAACTTAATAACCCTTGTGCCTTTATCATGCATTGTCAGGTGCACTGTGAATCAGACGACAATAGCAGTAAAGTCAAGAGCGTGTAATGTTGTGTCACGGATGAGTCAGCTATGTGTACAATCAGATCCTTTGCTTGAAAAACGAAAATGAATAATGACGCCGATGAGGCAGGGATGACGAATACCTTGAGAAGGTTATTCTACTTAAAGCTTGAATGAGAAATCTCTCCATGTGTCTCTGCTTGACTCCACTCTTGTAGTAATTTGTAATTTCATGCCAATTGATTCTCACTGAGCATTCACTTGCGTTTTCTTTTGCATGCAATTCTCTACTTTTGAAAATGACTAATTCCCATAAATCTGGTGTAGCAGTAGTGAAGACATTTTGTGTGTGATTTTCTAAATGGTATCATCTGAGTCTTCATTTTAAGCTCTTCAGTTATCAAGTTATTTATTCCCTTCCCTTTTCAAATAAATCTGTTCTTCAGGATACTCCGAAATCTGCAAAATTATGTACAGCAGATTGACAGAATGCAGATTGACAGTTGGATAAATTATCATTGTAAGATAAGGTTTTTGTAGATTAGTCTATTAAACAATAGCTGAATCTTCTAAATCACATAAATAGGTTAGGCAGAAAACAAAGCGTTTTCGCGTTGTATTTTGTAAAGATTGTAGAATTGTATAAAAATCTTGTTTTAAATTAGAACTTTTAATATTTCTGACTGTATTTGAACTAACATAGACTAAAATTGATGGCTCCATCATTTTTCATCCTTGTTCATAATTTTATATTATTAAATTGCCACTAATTTCACCTTATGTGACAAAAGTGAAACAAAACAACTCTATTTAAAGGCGTATGCGGGTACGCACTTTATATTTTATATTTATATAGACATCATTTCCCTCTTAGTTAAACCTATGTCGACGGTTATCAAGATCTCATTTTTGTTTTTATAAAGCCTCTCTTTTCAGTATTACTTGACGTGGATGTTTCTGTGTGAGTGACCTGAATAAAAATTTTAATAGAATATTTTAAATTTGTGTTTCGCGACTCAATTCAACTGTCTTGAGATACTAAAGAAAGGAGAGATCGAGAGTCTCATTACAAGGAATTCATTTCGAGACAGTTGAAGGATGTCGACGGTCTCATAAGTACACAGAGGAAAAGAAAAGGCTGCAGAGTTTAATAATACTAATCACGATTGCAAAAATTACTTTAGCTAAAATTTAATTTCAGTCTGGTAAAGTAGTAGTATATCCTTGATATATTGAGTTATTCAATCAATAAATAAACGAAATGTGTGTACTGCAATACACAATGAAATATTATTAACAAAAAATAATATTAATAGGAGCTAGAAATCTGGTCGAGATTTTTTAGATGTGTCATGCTGCGAAAAGTAATGATATGGATTCCAACATGTCTGATCTGATTCTGATTTGAATACCGATGCAATGTTGCGCTTCGGATTATTAAAAAAATTGAAATCGAATTTTATAATGCTAATATTAAAAGTGATGAAAACAATGTGGTTTTCCTTTCTATTATATAGTTCGCTCTTATTTTTTATCCGAAGAGAGTATGTAAGCAGATTGACAATTGTTGTGTGTACAGTCAAAATACAACCGAATTGTTTATGTACGTTTGAATCCTCCTTATTTAATTGCGAATAAACTGGGGTCGAGTGTGATCAAGTATGTATCACAATTCAAGAACATAATACATATGCAAATAAAAAGTATTTTAACAGTAATAAACTGAAAAACAAATAAACCTTAACGTAAACGCCTTCTTGCTTTCGTTTTTCATTTTAGTATTGAGCAATAAAATTTTAGAAGGCGGATTAGATTTATATTTTATGAATAAAAATCAATGTGTACTATAAAATGGAAATAAAGTAGTTATTATGTTTAAAATTATTGTAGTTTAGTGATTACCTGGAGAAAAGTGTGTAAATTCCTTTCAATGCCATTTTAACTGCGACTGAGAAAAAGTTGAAGGTCACCCCTGAATACGCTGGCGTCGACGACACAAACAATGGAAAATAAAATACTCCTGAGGAATATCATTTTTGAAGGTGAAGATATAAAAATTATATTCTCTTCATAATTCTTCGTGACGTTTTTACAGTACAAAGCGATTCACGCACAAAATATGTGAGTTTATCCGCTCTGTATGTAGAAAAAATATTGAACCACCTCCAGAGTAAATCAGAGCGTACAACCTTGGCTCAAATAAATAATATTCTTCTTTCTTTGGTCAGAAGAATATTATGTTCACACTCAAATTTCCTTCTAGAGGAATTTGGGTTGGAGTGGTATTGTGAAAAAAATTTGGTTTCACAGCCCATATTGAAATTTAAGTGAGATATTGGAAACAAATAATGTGAAAAGGACTATAAAATTTGGTAAGAAACAATTTTTCCTCTCGATAGCTTGTTTCTGTGGTTTGAGTCTCCCTATGAATCTCAAAGTGACCACCAAACTAAACTAAACCAAAGCTCCAGTTTTTGTATCTGAAGTAACTTCTCTGAACTGATGAAAGAGAGGGATTAGATCTGCAACAGCGTATAATATACATGTACGTGGTACGGTTCGAGAAAGGTTTCAGTGTCCAAAGGTTGTTTGCATAGATTCATGCTTTTCATTTAAAATTATGTGTTAAAGTAGTCACAAAGTAAATATATAAAATGCAGCTTGGAGTATTTAATTCAGAAGAATGTTGAATTAAGTTCTACTTTATGGTTTGTCTGTATTCATTATAAGAGAAAATACATGAAAGATCAAAAGGTTAGCGTCTGATTGATTAAAGAGGGTTAACGAAGCAAACTGACACAAGTTATTGAAAAGCAGTGTACAAATTAAGAAATAGGGGGAAATCTCGTGGGACTGATTTGATGACAATTTTGATAATGCTGGAGACAATTTGATAAATATAATTATCTCGATTTTAATGTTGATCAAAAAACAGCAGAATAGGATTAATAATAAAAGGTAAGACTCGTTCTCCCATATCTTTTTCAGGAGTCATCATTTCAGCTGATGTAAGCAAATATAGGATAAATATTAGCAAAGGATATAACCCATAATTGGTTAAAATAAAATAGTTTTTGGAGGACTGAAAGAATCAAAAAGACTAACAAAGTCGTGCAATCAAGTGTATGTGGAATGATTTTGCTAAATCGTTAAAACATTTATTCATGAAAAGTCAAAATTCTTTATATCAACTGACTTGAATTCTTATTCAAATGTAATGTAGTATTTACAAAATATTTTTGCCATTACATTCACTCTTGAAACAGTAAAACTGTTTACATACATAAACCAATACAGCGCCTAATTGGATTTGCACTGATTAGTGACCATTTTTATGCTTCAGATTTATCCCGTGTAATTAATTGTAATCACGCATGATGAATTAAACCTTCTGCAAATTCCCTGAAATTATTCGCATAAATCGCATGTATGCACTCTCTACTAGTAAAGCTTAATTTTCCAATACGGTTCTCTAACATGAGGTAGAATGAATTTCCATTAATGATGCACGTTCTCTCATGTAAGACACTCAGCAAGAGGGGTTCCAGAAAAGGTCAGTTTGTTCTGGAAGTGTCTCATTTTAGTCTAAAAGCTTCAGCAGTTTTGTGTATTTGTAATCTGCGTTAGTGTAATTTAGATGTCAACTTGATTGGAATAGGGATGAACAAATTTTGTGGGCTCAGGTTCAGCTTCCACGCTGGTGATGCATGATGTTATGTGGTTTGCACTGTATAGTACTAAATCATGAAACAGTTACAACAACGCATGTTTATATTTGTCATTTAGAATGTGTATCGAATGTATTAAACTTGTTTTGCACTTATTCTAATTCTATTGACTTGTTGCAGGAGCGAGGAAAACTAGTTGTGCACAAATGTATCTTTTTGAATTGTAATCACAGGTCTTGGATCCAGTACAATCTCCTTATTTTTACAAAGTGATGAATGTGAGTCTCTCCACTTTTTCATAAACCGAACTTTAAAGCGCAGAAATTTTAATTTTAGCACTTGACGAGAAATAGTAGATGTTCTAAGTGATCATATGATGCATAAATGCCCAAAAGTAATTTATTTTTGACCACACACAACCCCTCCCCTTACCGCCCATCGTAAGCATTTATGTAACAATTTTTAAAACCAGCACGTCAGGAAAGCATGCAGAATGAGGTGATAAAAATTAATCTATTGTCTTTGTGAATCAACTAATAGACTTAACTAGTAGTATGTTATGTTATCGTGGTAGTGATGTGACACTCCATTTCTTCCTCCTTAATTGAGTAAGTACATTTGCTTATGTAGAATTTTTTGCTTGTAAAGTAATAGCCGCGGGTTATTTTTAGTATACGATGATAAATGGAAATTAAATTCCAGAGCATACATCGACCAAATAGTGGCTAGTTAGTTTAAGGTAGGTAGTAACTACTTTATGGCCCAAGAAAAATCTAGAAGCAGATGAGCTTACTATTGTTTTGTGTAGGAAGATACTGAAAAAGATAATGGTACAGTTTTGGAGCTTCTGAGAGAATGATAATGAGATTTTATGTGTTGCGTCAGCAGGTCACAACAAAATGATATGCTTACACACACCTCACACAGAATACTATAATCAAAACCAGGGGACAAGTTACCAGTTAGACTTGGCTTTAATTAGAATGCTGGAGATGCACACGAACATAACATCATGATATATTGGGTTTGCGTTGATCATTATTTGACCTTTCCTTTTCTTCTACGTTTGTTCGTGCCTGCTCGTTATTCTTATTCTCCACAATATTTTCTCATTATTATCAATTGTCAATCATTCAATTTATCATTTATTTCTTAGCTCCAATCAATCGCCACGTAATCCAATTCTTCTTCTACAGCTACTATTGTATGACACGAACAGAATACTAAAACAATGAATTGACACAGTGAATTATTTAAAGTCTTTATTACCTATTCAACGTTAAATTGCAATGGGATTTACCCCAATTTACATACGTAGGAACAATCCAGAATATTTTTGGGACATTACTATAAAATCCGAATATTTTTGTTGTTGAAACCCACATACGTAATACCGTGAAAGTTATCTCAGAAATATTTTCTTTATTAAATTCAAGAAAGGAAATGTCTAAACTTAACTTTTATAGCACTGATTGATGTAACTGTAAAGTTGAAACACTTCCAGTCAAATTAAAACCTGATTAATTCAGATAAGTCAATGTTGTTCTACGAACTGTTATTGAATTTTACTCGTCAATTATGTTGATGTTTTCACTTTTACACAGAGTATATACATAATGCAGAATATCAAATTCAGAGCACAACTTTAGTAGCACTTTTAAAGATTTTGTTCATTTTTTAGTGAAGTTTCAAATTTATGAGACGTACCGAACGTCGAAACTTCCTTTTCGCATTTCGTGCTTTTAGAAAGAAAAAACATTTCTGTGTAAAATCCATTAGGCGTTTGTTGTCCTAATTTTCTAACACTTGCATTTCGCAAAAATAATTTGAGTTCATTTTTACTTTGTTTGCCTCCCTTACCTTTCTTAAGGAGATTAAAATAACTCAGTTTTACACATTCATTTATGAATTTCAATCATTTTCATGTTTATTACTTTGAAAATCAATTAGGCATACTTTTTCGTTTTACTAACGTCCTAAAATAGCTTCTCGAAAACATTCCACGTAAACGTAATTTGCAAAACCTCAGTTGGTATTTCCTATTTGCACAACAGTCATTAAAAAATCCATTACATTTCAAACCTTTAACAACTGTTGATTTTTGTATTTAAAAGCTGGCCTAATAAAATTTAATGAAAATAATGCAGATGAAGTTGCATGATGACGACGAAAGGACTAAAGCAAGTGGAAACGGACATTCCAATAATCATTATCAGGCTACGTCCGAATAAATTAGTAATTGTGACGCAAAAAAATGGTCATAAGTGAGCGGAAAAATGTAAACGAACGTTGAATGAGTGTCGAGCTTACAGCTCATTCCTACTTTACCACTGCATTCATTTAGTTTAAAATAACAGATCAATTGAGTCTAGTATTTCCTTTTCCTATTGTTTTACTCAACTACTCAACTACTAATAAAAATAGCTCTTGACTCATTGTTGCTTATCTATTTTACAATCCTCGAAACTGACTTCAATGTTGACGATGACGGTCAATATGGCCGAAAAGCAGAGTTGTGGTAGCAAAAATAATATCCACTAGTCGAGTTTAATGACTTTTTAACTCAAACTAAAGCAATATTTATTTTATTTGATGGGTTTTTTACATATCGTTTTACAACATACCCAAGTGAATACAACAGGGGAAAATTAGTTCAAATTTAAATGTAAAATGTATGTTAACTGAATTGCTTTTCTTTTGTTTTACTTGCAAACAAAATGTTGAAATCTGATAAATCTTTCCAACGCAGATCAAAACACGCACAACACATCTCTTTTTAATGTGCGTGCTTGAAACGAGAATAGCTAAAATAACTTTTTATTCCGTGTCTCAAAAGCAACAATGCGTCCTGAAAACAGGCAATACTGTTAGTTTAGAGAAGTGTAAAAGTAACACCAAGCATGAAAGGTGACACGAGGATGCAGATCCGTGTGTACATACTCCACTCTCCTAGCTTTGTTATCAAAGAACAAAAGCAAAGATAGAATGAAGTACCGTATTACTACAGTTTCGAAGTTCTGAAGAACGTGTGCGCGTTGCAATGTTTTAAATAGTAATTAGTGCTTAACGAAAAAATTATGTGCCACACGAACATCTCGTATTTATTGCTGGCTCAAATCAGGATTTAGAGGATGGCTCATGAATCAGAAAATCAGAATGCTTTGAGCTTAAGGAGCAAATCATAGTAAATAATAAATGAAAACAACAATGTAATTGTTGGGAACTAATGGTGTTTTATGCAGATTAGACAAAAACTCATCTAAAAATGTTAGTTGAGTTTGAAAGACAAGTTGAGTTAATGTGTTTTGTTAGATTTTATTAGTCGCGATGTTTTTGCGGCTT
>VYYJ01004066.1:0-14450 GCA_021029165.1 Cyphoderus albinus
TGAGCAACTCTTGTCTGAAGAAACAAATGGATGTCCTGTTCCCCTCAATTCCGCGAATGTTTCACTTGGGAGTTTGCGGGTTTCATCACCAGAATAAAGACTGTGACGCAACCAGTGTAATTCAAGAAATAGAAGAAGAAATTAGACAGCGCGAGTCTCTTTTCTTTCCCGTTTCCCTGACCGTGAAACGCGGAGCAAGCGGAAGGAAACCAATCGGAAATGGATATGGAGGCTGGTTCGATCCCCGTGACCATAAGCTGTGCATGTCATTTGTGGATTCTCCGTGAACGCTTCAATAATGTAGTAATTGATTGTTAATGTTAATTCTTAATCGTATCGAGTTATTTTTCATAGTGGTTAAATTCTGTGCCATTTTAAGTTGAATGATTTATCCTTTATATAATTATGTATTTATTAATCTTTGTGATACAAATCAAAAATAGAATTGTATAAACGTTTTTTGAAGAGTTCGGAAAGAAAAAATTGTCTTATCATGCGTAGAGAAAGTGTACGAGAGTTCAAAGCTCTCGATTTCTGTTAACTCTTGTTTTTCCATTCATGGTGAGGATTGAGCTAGGTTTGCTGGTGTTTGCTTATGTTATCCTATCCCACCATTCCATAAATAAAAACACCTCCGCTTCTACTTACAATAATAAAAAACATTTTGTCGTTCTCAAGAAATGGGTAGAAATGCAAAGCTTTTTTTATCATCATGCAAAGAAAGATTTTGATTGAAAATGTTAAATCCTGCAATTTCATGATGACAGAAAAACTGTGCTGAATCATTGAATTCATCGCATCATCCTTCATCGATTCGAAAAGATAGATGATGATAACGAAGAAACAAAATGATGTCTTCGCAAAGCTTTTTTGATACATTTTCTTTTGACAATGGATTTTCGTTAACAAAGAAGTTAAGTTGCATTATCTATTATATCGTGGTGTAATGACTTTAGAAATCAAATTACTCGAGGTAATTCCGTTTTATCGTTCCAGAACCCCGTACTTAGGTCATTACATTACAATTTACAATAAGTTGAACCCTTCGAACTTTGGAATTACATACATAAATATACACAGACACACGATTTATTGGTTACAATTTGGTTTCGACTTTTTGAGATATTGGCCAGGTTTGGTGCTGCTTTGTATCTCATCTCACCTTACAACAAACAACGTTTCGCATCCATCCTCTAAACTTACAAACTAGCCAGAAAGAACGACGTAGTAAAACGCTGTACCAATGTACAGAAGAGAGCGAAACTTGTAACACGTGCAAAAGAAGAGTGCTTTGTCCTTTTCAAGGTAAATTAAGTTAACCTGAGCAGAGCAAGTTACATTTTTACATTACACACAACTTTCATGCTCTACGAGCAAAAAAATGGGCGCATCCTGAGGCACCAAAAAGCAAACGCATGGCATAACTTGTTACGTCACATTGCATCCATATCGTTTTTTGAGGTTGATAATTTAATAAATCAAATACCTTACAAGATGCATAAATGTTTCAAAGCATTGATTTGACAAATTGAATTCGATATTCATTTATAAATGGTTCAGAGGCTGTGGATTGCAAAAATTATTTTTGAAATTTCTTAACGTTCACAGTGTTAAAACGATCAAAAAAGGACACGGAGAAACTGTCAGCAAATGCACATCCTTGCAAAAGTGATCATCTTAAATTGCTTGATAAAAATGGTAACTTGAGTTAAGTTAGTCAAATTGTAGGGCAAATATACAAAAGCACAAAAGTTGTTCTTGCCTAACATCATTCATTGATCAGTGTTTAGATTGAACCGCACTTGGCTCTTGGAGGTTGCTTATTTCCACAGAATTGCAAACCTGCTCAATTACAAACATTCCATATTGTATGAATTTATACAAACCAAACTTCAAACTACGTCAGTCAGCATGAACCATTTTGCTCTTTTCTTTCAATCCCTATTCCGCAAAAGATAAACTGTCAATGAAGTCTGAACAAAAATATTTACAAAATCAATTTGCCCCTCCTTTGATAAATGAGGCTGAGATACGATATAATACAAGCAGGCAACTATGTATAAAGAAAGCTTACTTTGAAAACATTTTCACATACTGCACAAAGCAACTTGAAAAGTAGTTCATTTCAATAACGATTATATTATGAATATTATGCTAGAGCGAAAATAGCATCTGAGATTCCTTTGTCGATAATCGATATGTGAGTAAATGCAACAAGCGGTGCTAATTCATCGGTTTTTCTATTTATGAATTGGTTATGCTGCGCTTGTAACTAAACTCCGTTAAAACATGTGTACCATGATACTCTGAACTATGGAGCCAAAGTCAATAACTATAAATGCAGTAGTTGCTAGTTGCGTTCATTGGTAAAGTTTGGAGGAAGGAGAAGTTCATTGTAACAAGTACAACGAGCAAACAACAAAACGAATCGACAAGGCAGAGTAAGATTTTTATTCGCGAAGTTGACTGACTGCCTTATTATAGAGCACTGCTTATTTACACTTTATTGCGTCTCGTGCCACTCTCATGTTTTTCGTTGAGCTTTTTACAAAGCGTCTTTCATTTCTTGTTTTCAGCTCTTTGTGAAAGGGCTGTGCTTTATTATTTCGTTCTCTTCGAGAATTCCACTTTATTTAGCCTGTTGAATCTCTCCTTATCTTATCTTACATACACTGAGCTAAAAAAACGAAGGGAGGAACGGACGGAAGTGTGTGAGTAAATAAAGGGAAGCGAAAGCAGAACCATCACAAATTTGTGCTCTGGCAAATAAAAGTCTCATGTTTTCTCAGCTGTGAAAGTGTACCGTAAAAATTCATGTGGGCTGTTCTTATTTTCATGTTTTTCTGTGGTTCTTGCAAATTTTGCTAATGTAAGTAACGGAAAGCCGAAAACAAATTAATTTCTGTGTGCGCTTCAGAAAATCTGAGAGAATAGTAGTGCATAGAGTTGAGAGTGGCACAGAACAATTTTCTAAGCTTTCATAATAAAATATTTTATTCTTCCAAAGTAAAATCAATTCTTGTATTTTGGTAAACGCAATAAATATTTATGGACAAAACTGCCAAAATATTTTCGGGTTGGAGCCACACATTACGCAGTTTGAATTGCAAGCAAAAACTTTGTGTCACTCATCTCTTTAGGTCGTGCTACTTTGCTCTGGCTGCAAAAAAAAGATTTTCGCAAGCCGGTCATTCATAGTAAATTCAGCGCACTAACCTGGCCTACATAAATAAGAAGAGATTTTCGCTGGCTTCGAATGGTAGAGTGACTCTCTCCTTGCAGCATTGTCTTTTTTATCCGATCAAATCAAACACTGTACAACTCAGTGTTAACGTTAACCAACCTTTTGCTGTCATTCATTCAACATTCAACACACGAAAAAGCTGCAAACACAACAATCGACGAAACAAAGGAAAAAAAGGTTGTGTCTGAATCTGCAACTGCACTGGTGTGATTAAGTTGCAGAAACAGCGTCGTGGTTCATCTCTGTGCCAATCTGTCTGTATGCATACATAGAGAAGGTAAGCAAAAAAATCGCCACCGGCTAAAAACTGGTTTTAAAAATTCTATTTATTTAGGTGCACAGTACAAATGCACCAAAATTTGACAATTTGAGGATTGTGCTACGCTAGGGCATATTATAAAAATGTAAGCCTTTTAAGTGCTTTGGTAGGAATGTTTTTGATAATAGAATGACGACCTTTCTTGAAAAAATAAAAATAAATGACACTTTATACACTTGATGCTACAAACAAGGTTTATCATATCGTAATCTCAGTTCATTTAATATAAAGCATAGTTCACTTGGTGTCATTCATTCCACGATAAGCAAAGGTTCAAACTTCAATCTCGAGTTTACCAACACTGCCACCACCAACATTACTCAGGTCAGGTTTGAGGACGCCGACATTATACGACAGTATATATGTATACGTATTGCAAAAAAAAAGTTTGCACCATTCTTAAATAATATTGCAATGGATTGAAATTGTTTAACTTTGTGGTTCAGCTACCTATATTAATATTGCAGCTTGCTGCAATTATGCACACCTTATGAAATATTTTTTATAAATTTCAGTCAGTGCAATGTAATGCAATTGCAATACTGTAATGGAATGTAACACTTTACTTGCTCAATGCAACTTTATTTTGACAATGCTTTGCTTTGTTTGACAACTGAGTTTCATTCTGCTGATAAATAGTATAAAAATTCAGAATTTATGAAATTCTTTGACCTTTCTTCTGAGAAATTGTATTTCCTATAAATGATTTGTAGCAAGTAAGTAACAGTGTTGATTGAGTGAAGAAGGCAATTAAGTATTATTCGAGTCATTGTATTGTACGGTTTAATTTTTATTTCTTAGATATAATAACTATATTGCAGACTAGATTAGAATTAGTCTGCAAAAAAGATTACAAGTTTCCTGCTTCCTCTGCATTCCCACACTTTAAGGCTATGATATGAAACTGTATCAATTTTCTGTCTACGACCGGTACGAGAAGCAACGCCCATTTTCTGTGGCAGGTTACATTATGAATGAAGCAAGTGAAGTTAGTCAAAAGTAAGATTAGAATTTAGAGCTGGCATTGTTATAGAAGTTGGACGCTTTGTTTCACTCTATGAGGCACGAGGTACTTCAGTCTTTATTTATAGACGTTACATTGACCTGA
The DNA here is from genome assembly GCA_021029165.1 of Cyphoderus albinus. Taxonomy (NCBI): domain Eukaryota; kingdom Metazoa; phylum Arthropoda; class Collembola; order Entomobryomorpha; family Paronellidae; genus Cyphoderus; species Cyphoderus albinus. Next base: position 4,672 of record VYYJ01004066.1, read on the forward strand.
ACTTCAATTATCTTTGTAATTTTGATTGTGTACCTTTTACTGTAAAACTGTACATATATACATAATCAAAACCAACTTTAAATATCCACTTGTCACTTGTTGTATAACGAGAAGGGAAAACGTAACGGCAATACAGCATTAATTACCTAATTTAGATTGTGTCAATAATTGCATGTGTTTATATTAAATGTTGACGTTAACTTGCAAGTGACAGTGACAAGCAGCAAGTCAAAATAAAAATCTGGTCTTCTAGAGATTAGCTGTCTGCTTGTCTGTGTATTGATTACAAAATTTATCATAACTTCTCGGTGCAGGGGTAATTTTTGTACTCGAGTGCAAAGTTGAGGGAATTAAGGTGAGTCATTTTCTTATTTAATGCTGTTATGCCGCTTCATAAATGTGTATTGACACGTATGTATAACTTACGATTAGTTAACAGCGTTAGTTTTGGAAGTTGTTTTTTGTAAAATTTACCAATTTTTAATTGGTATAGGGTTTATTTGTTTAGTAAAAATAAAAAAAGTCTTGATCTTCCTTTAGAGGTTACCTCGTGTGTGAAGTTTATGCATTTAATTTCCTGTTGTTCTTGCTTGGGTTTTTCGAGCTAACTGGAAATTTTGCTATCAATTATACAAATCAATTTTCCTGCAAATATTTTCCAAACAAATATTTCCTTAATTTTAAATAAGTGCACGAGAAATTTCAATTTGCACCTAAATTAAGTTTTGGAGCTTGTGATCTTGTCAGAAGTGAAGTTTCAATTTCAATTTGAGGCTAGAATAACGCAAGCAAAATGGCTTCGGTTTGTGAGGTTTACTCGCGAATGCATGTTTTTATACAGACAAGGCTACATCGGCACTTTATTTATTCTGTATGTGATAATTGATAATGTCATTAGTCTGGCATTGAAATCCTTTTGATTCCACTGGACCAGACAATAAAAGCATTATTTTTTTGCGCAGTAGAGACCACATAAATTATAAAAATGCTTTCGAACAATTTCGGCGAGCTACGTGATTATTTATTTGAAACAAAGGAAGGTCTGAAAGCAGAATGTTAATATAGAGCCGAGGCCGATGTAACAAGCGATTAGAACGAATATGAGATGAAATTTGTACATTTGTAATTCACATCGACCAACATTTGGAACTTAATAAACGATAATAACAGGACTAGGACAAAGTCAGCAGATTCGGTTGCACATAATGAAATAGTTAGTGGAGCTTTATGGAGGAGAACGAAATAAATGGTATAACATTTAAAATAATACCAGGCAAAATTGAGACTCGACTCAACATATTTTTTGTTAACATGATCGAATTGTCGGGATTCACACAAATTTTCGACCATTATCATTCTGAGGTTGAAGCAGTTTTGCAAATCTGATTTCACAGCTAAACGGACATGACGCAAAAAACGTTCTTGGTCCGGTTCCAAAAGTCAATGATGCTCTGTTAAAGCGAGTTCTGTTCATTTTATCTTGTTACTTGTTCCACTTTGCTGAGCATTCCAAACTACAATGTGTCTGCGGCTTAGTTTGATTTGATCATTTGATGCACGTCAGAATCAGAAATCCTCTTTTATCCTGCTCCACCGAATGCTACATCCGTTTGCAGGAGCCGAGCCAGAATAGTGCGTAGTGCATTATATTTTTAAACGGAAACGACAAATCTGGATGTGAAAGATTGTCAATGTTTTATATGCAAGGTTGACTTTTCATAGAGGTTCAAGTTCACTAGGCAGGCGCAGACGTAGAAAGGAAACGAGTAACGAGCTCAAGTTGACTCTGAAGTTGACTTCCTTTTGCTCGATTTAATTCCTAGTGAAACCAAACGCCAGCCAAACGGAACAGAAAGCAGAAATTTTAAATTGACGATGGGTTGGCTGACGGATTTTACATTCTTCCTTTATCCGGATCTCCGCTTTCTTTGTTCTTCACGTGGCCTATGACCTCGCCTCTTTATCTCGCCCATCAACATAAAAGTCATGTTTAACGTCTTTTTTAATTAGGCTTTGTTATAAATTCTCCTGAAATTCATTACGTGTCGAAATCTGCACCTTCCTCTAGTAAATTCAGCCACGCTGACCTTTTCTCTTGTACGTGCATTGGATTAATGACGAATGACGATAGGTTCATTTAGAAGCAAGTTACACAAGTTAAATCTTATCATGATAAACTCTGCCTGATAACACATGCGTTTTTATGTAAAGCAATGAAACTGGAAATTCTGGAGTTTGGAATTTGTGATTATCCTCAGCGATGCATTAGTATTGGCGCTAAAAACATTGGTGCGTGCAAATTGTGAGAGTACACGTACACAAAGCGAAGCAAAATCTCTGAATGAATTTTCCAAACTTGGAACTGGCAGTCATTATAAAAATAAACTTTGATCGTGTTCAATGTTCAACACTAATGTAAAAAGTTGACGAAATAAAATAAAATGGATATCTCACACCGAAAACGGATTGCAATTCCATTAAATACTTTATTTTCACTTGAGAGTCGCAACCGCAACCTCGATCGCAGCAGCGTAGTATCGGACACTTTTCTATAGTTATTGATATATCAAGGTAATTTTTGAGAAGTGAATTTTGGCAAGAAACTTCAAGTCAAGTTTAAGAACGTCTTCCTCCGAAAGTTGTCTAACTAGAACAAGCATAATTCATATTGATTGGAAGGCAATTTAGTGGCCGGATTCATTCCATCAAAATTACACGCTACGTGCTCTAATGCACGCTTGTCTGTTCGAGTTTCCCAAGATTATCATTAAACAACCCGATTTTTGATCATGTAACATCGGCACGACTTTGGCTATGGCTATAACTAAAACTGTAAAGAACGTGACGTGGAAAATTTTTTATTTCTGTAATCCAACTTTCGTGAGTGACTAAGACCAACTTGATTTGAGAAAATTATTTCTACCATTACGTACATGTTCATGTTAGGAAATTCAAGAGGATTTGACTTTTTGTGGTCGACAAATGTGGTCTTGGTCTGGGTAGTGAAATAATGACGTTCTTTCTTCACTCTTGCTTTGAATCTGAATTTGATTATGCAAACAATTTTATAGGTTACTCTAGACAAAAATGATCCATGCAACAGTTTATCAAACGCTGTATGCTGTGCTAACCTGACTGAAGCTAAATTTTAGAATTTGTATTATTCCAGGAGATCTAACTTTTGATGAGCCTGAAAAATGGAGGTTGAAATGTACGAAGAAAATTATGCGGGGCCACCTGCCATGGAAGGCGAAAACGACCAAGAATCCGGCTCTGGCCTGCATCCTTTGTTAATTGATCATGTAAGTTTTTAAAATCAAACGATTTTGTTTATTCATGTAAAAATCAATAATCATGATTGAACCCGTAACAGGTTATCGAGAAAGTTTTGGAGTCGGTTGATTCCGAGCTTTTGGGACATTACTGTAAACTTTTCCGTTTGGTGAGCAAGGACTGGTGCCGTGTGGCCACCCGGGTTTATCGACAACGACGAGGCCGCATAACCTTCAAGAAAAACTTTATCGGTCGCGTCACCGAGCTTTTCATACGCGTAATGAGAACAAGTGCGGAGATCCCCTTTGACAAGTTTCGCTTCAGCGCGGACAGCTATGACGATGAAAACTTTGGTGATCTCCTTCACGAGTGCTCTGGGGCGATTGTGAATCTTGAACTCTTTCTCAGCAATCCCTGTGACCTCAAGTTTCCCAAGGAGTTTCCAGATCTCGTTCTTGGAAGATTGAGGACCCTCACTATGCACGTGAGAATTGACTCACATGCGGAAATTCAACCGGAAATGCCGTCGCTTCTGGTGTCGCTTTTGAGGGGTGCCCCAAACCTGAAGAGGTTGGATCTCAAGGTTTTTGGGGGCAATCCGAAATCTGTCATGAAAATGACGTTGAAGCAGCAACTAGTGAAAAGATTTGGAGACGCCCTGGTCGACAATTTCCCCATGTCAGTTAAGGAAGTCAAACTAAACATGACTTTGACTGATGAACAACTTCGCAAGTTGTCCAAGAAGCAAAAAGACCTTTTAAGCATGGAGGTGTACTTCCAGCAGTCGGTGTTTGGTCCTGGAACTTTGCAAGAGTTTCTGGAAAGCGTTGCACCGACTCTCCTCTACTGCAAAGCAGTCGGCACTCAGTTTCTACTTGACTTGAAATTCCCAGTGTTCCCCCGGCTCCAGTATTTGGTGGCGTTGGGGAAACCACCGGCGTTACTCACTTATCGGCAAATATTTCCCAGACTAAATAAATTGGAAATTTGTCTGTGGGATGAAGACCAGCAGGGCTCAGTTTTTCCTGATAATTGTCTTTCAGAAACTGTGACAGAAATCGATTTCCCCTATGCCATCAACAGACCCCACGTGATCAGCCGCATTGGCTACTGCTTTCAGAATTTGAAGATACTCAGAAACGTGACTGTGGGCACATTCGAAACAATGAAGGTGATTTTTGATCAGTTACCATCTCTCGGTGAACTTGATGTTTGCTTGGGACTCGAGTTCCATGATTTGGAAAGCAGAGGCTTGGCAGTTGACGCCGTTTTCACTGGCTTTCCGCCGGAAATGTGCGAATGGCTTTTGAGAACCAAAGAGTACACCTCACCGCAAGCTAACTTTGTACAACGCTGGGAACACAAATCTTCACTAAGAAAATTGAAACGTAAGAATTTTCATATTTAATGATACGTATATCCTTTAAAACTTAAATGAATTGCTAAGATTTTTTTTTCTTTTTATGAAGATTTAAAAACTCTAAGACTGAGCGCTAGCCACATGCGGTCTGCTTCAACAATCAGACTGACCGATATCACGGTGTATTTTGCTATTATCCAGATGGAGAATTTAGAGAGGCTTCACCTAGATTACTTTCCGGTACTAATCCAATTTTAATGTAATGATTTTTCCAACTTGGTTAATAATGACTTCACAATTGTAAAAATTTCTACTTTTGCGTATTTCAGATTTCTGATAAAACTTTGGACCGTTTGGAAAACAAATTTCGGTTCAGCAGACCCTGTTAGATGAATGGACTGGGGGAAAGAATCTGGAATCTATACTTTGTGGCGAGCGTAAATAACATTGCTACCAACTTAAGTACGCTAATTATTCATAATTAAATGCTTTATCAATTTACCAGTGTCAAATTTACTTATCATAAACGACATATGAAAAGTTGTACTAAAATGTTACGGTTCTGCTGAGTAGTGTATTTTTTAATTATTTTATAATTGCAGTTATAATACATTGTACTTATATGTAAATTGCAACAACTTTGATATTTAAGTAAATAATCATGAAAATTTTAAAAGCGAATCCCGGTTTTTATTGTCTATATCTTTAGTCTATAGATATTTATATTGTGCAATGCATAAGTTTAAAATTCTAGTTATTAATTAAACGAAATGAAACAGAATATGTATTCAAAATATTAAATATTTAAGATCTTACTTATTCAATTTAAGATAAGCAATAAAGCGCTTTTTAAATTTTGTCAAAAAATCTAAAGTATGTGTTTTAATATAAATAACTTATTTACTCGAACTTGAAATTCTTCAGTTTGTCAAAAAATGCTCGAGATTTTTCAGTACAACCAAATTTAAAGAAGGCGAACTGATTTATTCCAAAAATCTGTTCCATGTTTGCTAAATGAGTGAAATCTTATTTTCTTTTCAGTGTTGACCTAGTCCTCCCCTGTAAAGTTTTCCAGTTGTGTATATGACCTTTGTTAGGTTGGATACACACCGAAAAAGCTGGAGAATTCGTGGCTAATTCAATTTCCTCACTTCCAACGAGAATGAGCGAATAGAAGGGCTGAGAGATTTCGTAGTGACTCCCCTGGTCATCTTTGAGGTACGTCGAGTCCTTTCCTTCGTGCCATTTCATCGAATAGGTCACAACGGCTGGAGCATTTGAGTCCAAAGGAGAGCCGACAATTTTTACCGACTTCAACTTGACGCCTGGGCTCATATCAAAGCAGTTGTTTGACCTTTCGCTTTCACTGTTCAAGTCTACATGCATGAAGTGGCTGTGGCCAGCAAACCCAACTTCCTCGTACCCCATCCAACTTTATACAACAATTTTACAAATTTTACTTAAAAAGTGAACGTATATTTAAATCCGGTATCCGGTTGAAACAAAAATCACTCACAGTCCTTCGGGACAACTGCGAAGATAATTGTTCCTTGTTGATCCAAGATCAAATCCCGATTCAGTTAAATTTCTTGCATCTCTGCTACCGGTCCACTTCTTTAGTACCTGGACTGCATGGCCTTTGTCTTCCAAATCTAATATTGTGAGACGCGGTATCGTAGCACAAACACTGGTGGCACAAATTACACTTAACAAAACTGCATTTAATATAGCCATTTTTGGTGTCTGTCTTAAAGCATAATTACATTTATAACAATAACAATTAATTACATAATTGTTTAAAACGTAATTTTTGCCAATAAAAAATACTTCAACAGGATGTGCTTGTATAGTGCAAATGTCTGCCTTCAGAATAAACTTGCAAATTCTAAGTACTATTTTAGGTGTGAGGGCGATAAGATAATAATAATCATTTGCGATTATTACATCAGAGAGTTTTTATCTGTAATTAGTGATCAAAGTTCGGAGCAAAAATATTGCAAAGTTACTTGCGGCATTTGCGGCAAAGCGCTTCGAGATATGATAATTTATGGATGACTAAATTATGGCCCGTGTCAATTTAACACGGTAAACAGTATGAATGTGCGTATTCCATAGGTATTTTCAACTTTGTCACTTCTCGTGGAAAGAATTGAAATCAAATCGTTTTAAAATTCACCAACTTTATTTATTAGTATTGTTATCATGAACATGACAATATGACAAACCGTCCAATCGCACATTCAAAATCTGGATAAAAATGAAAAGTATTTTTCAATAAACTTTAACTCTTTACTTTTACTTAATTAACCCACCATACTACTTTAAGTATGCACCCTTAAATTAAATTGTCGAGAATGATTTAAATAAAAAGAAAATGAACGCTTATTTTTCTTCCGTTAAAAGTTAGACTTTGTCCCTGTGTTATATTCAGTTAAAATGCCTTTGACTGGTCAACAATCAAACACTGAATACTCCGTCATTCTATTTTTTCTCTGCGACCACTTCCGCCAGCTCTGCAGCCCCGGGACCAGCATTGCTCCCATTTTCATTGAGCCCTGTTGTGGCTGTGGTGCCTTCCGTGGTGCAACTGCTCGGGCAACCCGGAGAACCTTTGGCATCATTGTCTGTTGTGGTCGCCTGTTGCAGTGGCCCTTCTTCAGGTTGGTCCATTGGCTCCACATAAATGACGACCTTTCTCACCTTTTCCTGTTCCCTTTTCCAGTTCCGGTACATCATGAGTACAAACAGAGCCTTGAAGAGAATCCCAATAAAAGAAAATGAGTAGAGGTCACGGAGCGCGTGCCGGATTGGAGCCATTTCCGCAGAGTCTGAGTAGCACACGCCCATGCCCGCCACGGATTTTTCCACGCCTTGAACCTGCTGCGAGGAAATGCGACGCCGCATCTCCTCACGGTCGGATTCCGTCTGGAGACAGTAGTGAATGGGGGAAATGAAGACAAAGAGAAGCGAAGCGATTGAGATCAGGGTCCAGGCAATCCACGTGGGCGCTATCGCCTTCCGCTGCAGAGAGTACTGGCGTCCGATTTGCTGCTTGGGCCGCTCCTTAATTTAATCAAGCAGTTTAATTACAGTTAAAATGCTCGTCATTTACATTTTGGTTTTTAAAAGCTTGTTCATTTTACTGCTTGTTGCCGTTGAGCCCAGATGCTTTCCCGCTGTAATAATCGGGAGTGGCAACCGATAAGGATGAAGGCGGCGATTAAAGCCAGGATGCTCTGCACAACTGCGACAATCGCTGAGTCTGGATTTAAAAATCAACCATTCTTTAATGACTTTGAAGAGTCACATATTTATTTTTAGCATTTTTGATTATCATTAAGTAAATCTTCGCTTTACATTCAATCATTTCCTTGTCCCTTTGGAACTCATCGTCCATCTGGCGAAAAACGAGGAATGTGTTCACTCCAAAGATTGCGATGACAAGGGAGCAAATCTAAGAAAGTCGGAAAACAACAACAATAACTAAAAAAGGCTTCAACCTTGTAACAGATTTCAAATATTCAAAACAAAATAAACTGCAAAAGCTTGCAAAAAAATTTCATGCATCATCATTATTTTATTATCCTCCTCGAAACTTAAATATGTACAGAAAAGATGTTTATAAACATTTTTTAAAATCCCCCAAGCCAGTTGAGTCAAGAGTAAACATGAATCCGAGATGAAACCCAAACCTGAAAAATGTTCAGTGTGCGAAACTTGAAGCGAAAAATAAATACAAGAAAACACGTGGCAGACGGTTAAGCATTCACATTTATTATATCCTATTAACGGCATCATTGCAAATTGCAAAAAATATTTTTCCATTCATCCAAAAACTTGTGACTTGACACTGGCAAAAAAAAGTGTTCTAAAGCGAGTGTCCTTGTTTATTCGAAAACCAGACTCGTTTCAGAACGTTTTCCCGAGATATTTACTAAAGAAAATATTTCGTTACGTTACAAGAGTCGCGTCGTAATCGTAACTTTACTTTAATCTTGAGATTGCGAAAAATTTAATGCTTTCCAAACAGTTCGTTTCGCGCTATGTTTTGGCTATCAGCTAACAAGACTAAACTAAACTGGACAGATGGATAGCAGACGCGAAATTTTTTCCTTTTCCTCGCGATTTTTCCACTCTTTAATGACGCGAAATTATGCTGTCAATAAATGTTATTACTATTAGGATGATGTGATAGTGATAACTTAATTCTCGCTCGTCTCTCTTCTTGGTATGAAAACTGTGCTTGAATGTGGGCGGAATATTTTTAGGCGCATGTATCTCTCTAGGCGATATGAAACTTCCTTTGGAACCGGAACCCACTTCCTCAACGAAACCAAAGCTTCAGTGTTTATTGAAATTATGGGCTACTTGAACTTGAGAATTGAGATGATTGCCATTCGTTGAAATAAAGAAAATAAAATAAAACAGTCACAGAGCCATAGCTGGCGCTTCCAAGTTAAGTGTAAGTGTAGTAAGCTTATGTACATTTTTCATCTGCAGCGTTTCTTGGTCATCTTCATATTTATGTTTGTATGTAGCAGTCAAAGTGATGAATATGAGATTATTCGTAAATGCATTTCTCAAGAGAGGGGAGTGAGATTGAGATAAAAGGTCGCGAACCAAACGCACTGCTTTTTATGTGGTGAATTTACTCTATTTACTTCATTGACAATTTGGTTGTAAATGTAGCTTTTATGATTTTTCAACTAGCTGTGAAGTGAATAGTAACATTGGCTTGAAAGGATAAACTTGAAGTCAATAGGCTAAATATTGAGCAATCTAACTCAACCAAGCATGCTCATCTGTTAGATTTGTATGCATTCAAGTTTAAAATATTCTTTAAGTTAATTATGCTGAATTGTATTGGTATTATAAATATAACTTACAATTTCCACTATGGACACATTCCTGTAGAGAAACGAAGAAGACATGGATGCCCCCATTTTGAACAATTTTTCTCTTCTTTAACAACCTCACTTAAAATTTTATTTCAGCTAATGTTCAATTTAAAATGTTTCTGATTTGTCATAAAACACTGAAAAGCACCATTGTTCCAACAATTTTCATAGAATATGGCTTTCCAAGAAGCTTTTCACTTTTTGTGTCAGTATCACATTATCCTTGCACAAAGCCACTTCCAATCCCA
>VYYJ01004067.1:0-14449 GCA_021029165.1 Cyphoderus albinus
AAGTAGGAATACCCCAGGTTCCAAGAACACGCTGAATATTATTTTACTCCGCAAATACACTCAAGCAATGAATATTACGATTACTTACGTGTTTCAAGAGGCGATCGTCGTGAATGTTCAAGTCTTGTCTGGGGTGGGCGAAAAGAAAGGAGAGGACATTTTATGAAAGGCTAGTAAAAGCCATTATTATTACCATTTTACGAGAATTTCAGGTCTCGAAAGTAACTCTCCTCAGGACCACTTACAAAGGTTAAGGTTGCATCTCAAATGTAAAATAGTACCTAGAGAGATTTGATTCTCCTACTACCAGAACAGTTGCAATCAGCCGACTTAAGACAATGGAGCGTTTTACGCACAATATCCTTTTCTAAAAATGGCCCTTGTGGTATTAAGTAAGTAGAGTAAATAGCAAAGATGCGATGTGGGAAGGATTACAGTTTTTTACACTCTCAATAGAAGTAGTGTGCGTGCGTAGCAGTATGTATGTATTTACTTAATACATTTATAACTTTTATTTATCAGTAAAACCCAAGAAACTGAAAAAAATGCAATTTTTCCTTTCAATACACCATGTGTATGCATGTATTGAGACGGTTACATGCATACGTTACAGCACAACATACATTGAGGGGAATCAAATGACCAAAGGAATAATGGACATTTTCCCTATGGTGCACTACTCGAAACTTTAACCGCCCACATGTGTAATGTTTCGACTGGACCAGTTCTTTCGCTTTCTTCTTTTTCCCCTTTCTTTTTACTTGGAAATTGGAAGTGGCCCAACTTTACATATCGCGTGTGTGTCTATGTGGGTAGTTACTTCGGACGTGAATATCTTGGCTGTCTCGTAACAAACAAAAGATGGCAAAAAGAAACGATCCTTAGAAGAATATAAAATTCTTGATTTACACGAATAAAACGTTTTTCTTTTTCAGTTTAAAAAATTTCAATTGGGCATGAATAATGCACTGCGCTATCGCTACATAAACTTTCTCTTCTTTACCGTTAGAGTTTATCTCACAAATGAAGGAAAGTGAACCAATAAAAAGAGTAAACAATTTTCAAGAAGAAATATTCACTTCCCCTTTGTTTGTGTATCACTCTTGTAGTTCAATTAGGAAGTCTAAAAACCGGAAAAACGAATGCGTACGCCGTGTCGTTTTTTGTTTTAATAAAGAAAGTACGAGCTGTGCCTGGTGTGCAGTTTGGGCACGTACATAACACATAGAGACGATAATGTAAACAAGGTAATACTTAAAAAGGATAAATCTTGTTGGAATTTATTATCATTGCATTACATTATTACATTGCATACTTTGTGTTATGGGAATGAGGTTTTAGTTCAAGTTAGGCAAGGTAGAAATTTAGGTGTGTGCAGGTACCCGCCAGCGACAGACTTGAGCATTCCTAGATCAAAGGAATGCGGAAAGGGAAAGCAGATTAGATTTATGTATTGCTTCGATAAGATAAATACTGTAAATAGTCTAATAACATTCTCAACGCTATCTGTAGCTGCTGCTGCTAGCAATAAAATAAATCAACTTCCGGTGCTTCACGTCTACGATTTCGTTATTCGTTTGTTTTGTTAGAACGCTTAGAAGCGAAAAAGCGGCTGGTCATAGCTTTTACTTATTATTATGTAACTGTTACACCCTTGTACACATTCGTGTGTATTTATTTAAAACTAGAAACAATATTTTTGAGTGCATTTTGAAGAGTAATGTCGGTGAGAATGAACGTGATCATATCACTGATGTGAATTTAAAGCGAAAGGACCAGGTGTTCAAAATCTACTTTACTACTAAAGCACAAATAGAAATTGCTTAAAGTGGGTTTAGCGAGCGAAATTTTCCTTTCTATTTCCACGCAAATGGAAATTTTCCCATTGCATCATTGCATGGGGCCCTTGTGTGTGCGATGACGGCTTTGTTAAATACTTTGTCCCTTTGTGTTGTCCGGAGAGGATTGAGGGAACGCTGAAAATGTTTCTTTAAAACATACACTATTTACAATAGCTCCTTCCCCAGAGTTTTGTTCCACCATTTCAGAAATGTATCTCTGCAAAAATATTACAGTTTCAATGATGAAAGTATAGAAAGTTTGAGGAAAGGAAAATGGTCGAGTGAAAGCTAAAAATGCGTTAATTTGGTATTTAGTTATGATGGTATTGGGAGAGTGCCATATTTGTAGCTCGAAGAGTTGGAAGCAAAGACTTATTAAGTTAAATGACAATGGGTAGAGTAACTTTCTCCATTGTCAATTATTTGCCATTTTATGGTAAAGTGGAGTCATAAAAATAAAAATGAATGCATTAGTGCCATTACGATTATTATTACTCATGGTGAAAATGAGCACTTAAGTGAAGTTGAATTATTTTTTTGTGATACTGACATTACCGCTGGGCTGCTGTCGTCGGGAATGTCGACTTCACCTACATTTCCTTTTCGAATGATCCTTTGCGATTTCCGGAACGACTGGGCGAAAAACTGGAAAATCTACAATTGCTGTAAGAACAGGACAAGCTTTATGCAATGGATGCAGGGAAGAAACTCATCGTGCCAAAATGTTCTCGGCTCATGACATCATTCCTGTGTCCAAGTACGCAAAAGAGGCACCGAAACGGGTATGAATCTTAAAATAATACACATTCTAAATAAATCCTTAGTAAGCTACATATTTATACATATAATGTAGATCATACATAAATTACAATTTTCTTGCCTGACTTGTCCCCTGCTTATTTCACCATCTTTCTTGTTTTCCGATTAAAGAAAACGCTCAAAGACTCGACTTTCGTTTTTGGCAAAAATAATGTGTTCCATTACTCGGGAAATTGTGACAAAGACTCACATTTAACTGAATTAATATTGTATTGTATTTTTTTCTTTTTCTTTAAGTAAGACTTTCTACTCAGTCAGAGAATTTAATAGATACATAGATTGTGGAAACATTTTACTCGTTACATTTTTAAATTACGAAGACATGCGCTTTTCTTGTGAGCTAAAGTGAACCACTTTACTTTATGTAGGCTTTATCCAATAAGAAAATCAGAAGTGCTACTAAAATGGTGGATGATAAAGTAGGCTGCGAGCTTCGCCAGGTTTATCTATCTTGCTGTTGTTACATTATTATGAATTCTAGGCAAACACGAGTGAGTGAGCAGTAAATAAACTTGAGTGAACTTGTTTATTAGGACGAGTCTAGAGAGAGTTAAATATAAACACTGTAATGCTTCTTCATTCACCCAGTGTCTATCGCAATTTTCTCATTTCTCCATTATGGCCAGTAGTAAGTAATAATACGCACGGTGGTGGACAATGAACTGAGAAAGAAAGAGGAATGGAGAAGAAAAGCAAAGCTGAGCTACATGATGCCGCGATTGAAGAGCGTGAGCGTAGTACTTAACCATTTCCCAACGGATGTAACCCCCCACATGAACTCGTCAATTGTATTCAGCTCAGCCATCATCATCATGATCATGAACGAACATCACGTAATACAGTACACTACAGCCGATGAGAGTGTGCCTGCAACAAGCTGCTTTTACTTTTGCTTTCTGTTCTGTTTCTTCTGAGAATATTGGGAGGAGTGAGTGAGTAAGAGAGCTGTGAAATTATGTCCTAACTTAGGACTCCTAAGCTTTCTTGCTTTTGATTGCTTTCACTTTCTCTGCCTTCCTTCCTCGCAACTTGTGTCGGCTCTTCAGTATTTAGAAAAGAAAAGATCGAGCGGATGAATAGCATCAGTGTGTAGAAGAGGAAAATGTATTTTGGAGAAAGATTTGGAGAAACAATACCAACCCAACAGACATCTTCAAGGGAATGAACAAGCATTAGTCTGTTTAGATTTCCTCTTTGTTTTCTACACTTTTGTGGAAAAGTACGTTTGGTTCAGCCTTTCACTCACACTTTCAATTCGCACTACCAGAAAGACCAACATTATGTCGTAACTTACCGTATATTCTTAATTGGAGGCCGGCGCCGCCCCCAGATTTGATAATCATAATGAATCAGTGATTTCCGAGACAAGGAACTCTTTGTTTGTGAGAAATATAACGTAAACGAAAACGTTCGTTATTACGAACATCTGGGGAAAATAATCGATTATTATAATATAAATATTAATAACATTATTATTTCCGTCGTTGTGTCAAAGTAGACAAAGAAACGGGGAAGTTCCAGTAAACAATTAAAAGTGTGTCCATTAGCAGGAGCCCAACTTCAAACAAAGACTTACGGTGAGAAACACGAGAGTAGTTAAAACAGAAGCAAGACACAGGAAACAACAAGAGCCAACCAATAAAACGGGCGGATATGAACGAACAAAAGGAGACAAGAATTTTTTTATGTCCATGAGAAGCCTTGGAAGAGAGAGAGAGAGAAAGAAAGTAACGAGTTTAGAAAACAAACGTTCTCTTCTAAAGAAAGTATTTACATTTGAGTAGAAACGGAAGGAAAGAAAGGGGACGAGTGAAGAAGAGAAAAGCAGCGAATCCCTACAAGTCCATACATACAACACACTTGCTCACTCAGATATTTGGTTTTTCTCTGTCTGAAAACCCAATGAATTCAATATGAAGCTCTGTTCAATTACTCTGGTGCTGCAAAAATAGAACAAACAGAGCAAACATCTGACAATGAGTTTTAACAAAATGTAAAGCTCTCGACTTAACAATAAGTACGTAGAATGTATGTTTCATCGACATCATCGTCCTCGTCATCATTGTGCTGTTCCAGTTTTCTCGGCTCGGCAAGAAAGTCTAGTCATATACAAACACTGTGCTTAGAATCTATGTATGTACCATTAGGTTGCTAAAATGTTTCCTATGGAATACTTTACAGTGTAGAACTGTCATATAAGTTGGAGCAGGTTCATAAAACTTGGCCGTTTTATATAGTGTGTCTTCCAGACATTATTTCAGCCACAGTGCATAGATATTATATAGGCATGTTTAAAACGTTGGGCGCAGCAATTTCTTCGATAGTTTGTGAAAAACGTCACGACACGACTGTTGCTCTGCTTGATTGTGGCAGTAGTAGCTGCTATATAGCTGAAGATGTAGAATCCAAGATGTTCATATCTCCGCTCACACCTACAAATTCAACACTGTCTTGTCTTGTCTGTGTAACTCTGCCCGATATGTAATAAGGCCAGAGCCGAGTAACCATTGTAGCTTGTAACTTGTCCTGTTTCCACAATACCTACATGAAAGGAGAAAGAAAAAGATGTTGCGGGCGATAAGAAGAGGGAGCAGAGCAAAGGAAGCAGAAGGAAATATTTCCCATTTCTTCAGTCTTTCTTTCCTTCTCTTTTGTTCTCGCTTGGTTTTTTACGTCACGTGTCCACGAAATGTTCGCTTTTTGTATTTATTTTATTTTCAAAAAAGAGAACGAAAGAAAAAAAAATCTCCAGAGAGCTCACGGTGGGCTCCTTTATTACAAATATGGTTATGTTATGGCGTGATGGCTCCGCTTTCTACAGATTACATACTTAAATGTAACATCACAGGCTCACCTAGCAATGTGGGACCTGGATGGGAATCTATCTTTTAGCTATATATTATGTACCTATGAACATTTTCTTCCTTTGCTGCAGCAGCTCAGCTCTTGTCTCTTGTCTCCGACTGCTCTAGGTAGGATGCATTATTTCGGTGTGGAACGAGGACGAACTTGGAGAACAAGTAGACTCATAAAAATGGTCCCTCTATCCCATCCCCGTTAAGGTGAAAGCCAAAAGAAGATATACTGGAGCACAGGGACATATTACACTGTTAGGTTTTAATAAGTGTGTCACGCAGTAGTGACACAGAACCTTTAGTATAGGCAGTATTTTTGGGCCATTTCTTTTCAAAGAACTTTAGTTTCAAAATAATGATAAAAATTCTACACTCGTGCAAAGTGGAAATTAACAAAAAATTAATTATTGTAAAAAACCAAACAGACTGGGGGTTATCTTTCTCAACGTTCAAATAAAATCCGATAATTGGACAATGTATTTAAATCCTACATAGGGAAAATAATCCCGTACTTCCTGGAAATATTCAGGTATCCGTGAATATTAATGGGGGCTTCGATGATCGCGTTATTTATTTAATTTTCCCTTTCAGCCAACCTCTGTATATTTTTTCTTTGTGAAATCGTAAATTACAAATTTCACAGAATCCGAGTTTTCCGTGTTGTGAGTCTGACTGGGAAGTAATGTGCGTTTTTTAGTTCGGTTCCGTTTATCATGCTGCATGTGAGAGGCAAGGCAAAAAGCATTACTTGCCGATTTCCTTCTGTTGTGTTGAGCACTCGGCTCATTCTGCTGATTGTTCCGCTACTTTTCTATTTAATATATTTTTCAACTTTGCAGTGTTCCATTCATGGGGAGCAATATATCATGTTCTCTACGGTACAAAAATCAATGCTTTGTATCAACTGCTACCGAGACACTGCCAGGGTAAGTCGGAATTTGATTTTACAAACTCAGGATGAGCGTCTTCATTCATTTCATTCTTCTTCGTTCATTCAGGATGAACGTCTTCATTGTGTCGATTTGGATACTGCCTACAGTCAAGGATGTAGAAAACTGGATCGAGCTGTCATTGTAAGTTCTCTAATAAATCCAATCACTTTTACCATCTATTTCTTCCTTCCGTTTCATTTTTGTATTTTTGACGGTATTTTCATTTCCATTTGCTGTTTTCACATACCCCTCTGGCAATGAATGGAGAGAGAAAAGAGAGGCGACTGAATGAGAAAGAAATGAGGGAAAAACGCATCCAAAATAATACAGCAATAGTGAAAAGAAGGGAAAATATTAGGAACTCTTCTCAGAGTGAGATAAAATAGAAATAGAAAGTTGAATGAATACAGAGGTTTCTCCATGTCTGTAGGAAGTCTCATACAAACTGGTGTGTGTATATAGGAAGTGAATATCTAGTGCATAAAAGGAGACAAACATGAAAGCAAAATATGGGAAACAGGAGTCAGGGGAAATGGGAAGGTTTTCAACTTTCTCCGATTATGTTCCTGCCTCCGCTTCGTTTGCTCCTTGCCGATGAGCTCTTGTGTATAACATCGTGTACGTATGTATTTATCCTTAGTTGATACTTTCTTCGCGCTTTATTCTCTTATGTACACACACATACACGAGTATTTATCAGCTTTGTAACTTCTTTTTTTGTAGCATCCTAGTTTCCTAGCTGCTGTAATGCTGCTTAAAGTGTTAATCCCAATGGTTTCTCGTGCTCTGTCTGTCCTGCTTGAGTGGATGTTCTGATGCTGTAAGGAGTGAAGCAGAGTGAGTTGAGTGAGGCAGATCCCTGTCTTTTATCGCATTCGAGTCTTACTCCATTTATGTTTTCCTGCATTGCAAATTCCAGTGAGAAATATTGACAGACTCTCTCACTCTCTCTTTCTCGTTTCCCCTCGGGGAAAATTTACGAGGCTCCATGAACGACAGAATGAAAGTCGTTCATCAGTATAAACGCCTTCAGCCAGTGCTGCACACCGCTATTACAATCCAATAATTTCCAAATGGAAACCGATAAACATTCATGCGGCGGTGCGACTCGACTTTGTAATACAATATATGTACAAAACAGGGATATCGCTCTATTATACATCAATAACACGTACGTACATACGTATTACGAGCATTGTTTGTAAAAGATAGAAGAAGCAGAGCAGACTTATAAGTAAGTAAGTAGATAGATACGAGTAGGTAGGTAGACTGACAGGCCTTGTAATAATCTGCTCTCTCTTGCGCCTCTTCCCACTTTCACACACGTCCTGGAGCAAAGTACTTTTAGATAAACACACAACAATGGAATTTGTTTAGCTCGTATGGGTAAAGCTAAAACCAACAGTGTAACCGCACTCTTTGGCATTATCAACCCGTTTGTCGCTGAAAGACATACTCGATCGTGCTGTTATGCTATATTATAATTTTCCGTTACTCACTTTCAGATTGAGCGCAGTTAAACGCAACATTTATCCAATAAGTCTTTGCTTTTATCTGAATATGAGAAGCGGAGAAAAGTATAACTATGTATGTATTTAAATATGTACATAATTTCTCTTGAGTGCGAAAATACAGAACCACTCTAGAATTTCTTTTTGCATAAAATGATATTGTGCCCTACATTTTATGCGAGAAAAGACACAATTTCCACGGACGTTTAGATAGGTAAGCAAATAGATTTCTCAGACTCCGTGTTCAAACACGACTCACTTGGTAAGGAAATCATATTATCTCGAGAACTGGATTATCCCCGACTTGCTTGAATTTATTTCAACCGAAATATCAATCAATGTTGCTTACAATCCCTAGTCACAATCGTACTGCTTAACTTTAAACGGATTGAAAATAAATTTTTTGCCTCCTCTCCAAGAAGAAAGGATTTATGTGTGGGCTGAAGCTGTTTTTCTTATACAGGCTGCTGCGCGTTCCTACATAAGTCTGAATCAGAATCAGAATGCTTTCTAGAAAGTCAAAGTTAATCAAGTCTTAGAAATTCATCTCATAAATAAATATTTCTACGCCAGAAAAATGACAATTGGAGAAGGACAAAAGTTGAGAAAGACGACGACAGAAAAGTTTGTGTAGAAAAAGAGAACGTCTTTTTTTGTAGGCACTGATATTATTCTTGGTACTGCATTGTCCACAAACATAAGTCAGTCAGTTGCTTTTCATTGTCATCGCTCTTTTTTATTGTAATGAAATAAAATATAATGACACGAAATAATAAGAAAGACGGAAACAAGACCAAGATTTTTTTCTATAGAATGTTCAGTTAGATGGATAGATTTGTTTGTGTTTATGCGATTTGTTAGTCCGCTCAGCTCACAAAGTTTTTGTGTGCTGCGTCTTGGAGCTGGTACTTACGTACATTACGTTAGTATATGTATACATACAAGGAAAATAAATTTTGTGCGCACTAGTGAAAATTGTGTTGATATTGTAGTATTGAACGTATGTATGTTTTCTTGTCTATCTTTGTACAGAGCCTTCAAGAGCTTCAACGAGCAGTTCGTGATGCTATAATATTGTTAAAGAATATCCTGGAGGAGCTCCGACGGAACTCGGAATTCAGAAAAGAGTGCTGTCAATGCTGTTTGTCAGACAATTTCCGATGCTCTCAGCAAAACTCAGGAAAATCTGCTTCGTGATGTTGATTGGTGAGTGAGTGTATGAACTACGAAGAAAACGACTAACTGATAACGAGGTTACTTTTTGTAACTTTTTTTCCGAAAAAAGAAGCGCTCCATATAACACGCAGATGAACATGTGATGATAAGTTCGTGTGTTTGCATGCGTCCATTATAATTATATTTCATAGGCAGAAACGAGAGGGAACGGGAATAGTAATAATAAAATAAAAAGTAATGTGATTGTACACACACGCGTGTACAATCACATAACAAATATGTAGTACACATAAGCAGCGAAACATTTCCCTAATAATAATGCAATTTCGAAAATGTCTTCACCAGAACTTGCCTCTTTTAATTCGGTCAGGTTTGATCGATCAAAATCAAGTGGTGCTCTTGGAATTATCGGGGAAACGGAAAATACATAAAAAGAGTCAAGGGTCGTCTTTTTCTATAACTTTTATCTGCGCACATACTTTCACAGTCTATTTTTGTTGAAAACTCTAATGATATTAGTTGTGCACTATCCACGAATATCGAGCACTTTTTACTCGCAAGCTAGCCTTTTTTTACTGACTGAGTGAACCATGCAGGAGATTTTGATGCGACGAGAAGGCATTTTCCGTGTGTGTCTGTGTCGGAGGAAATGCGTAGTCTTATCGTCATCATGTTCTAGGAAAGAAAAACTGTTGCTTTCACAAGGTTGTTTGGAAAACTTGCTCGTCATTTGTATGTGCGCACTAACTCAGTAAAAAATGTTGATATAACTAAAAGGACTGGAGAAAATGGAAGGGGTGAAACTAAAGTAGCATTGCTCCCAGCAATGAGGCATGACTAATCTTACGTATTTTTACAGCTTAATAAGGGAACCTAACATAGGTACAACAAAAAATGTGTTTAGTATAAGGATAACCTGATGGGACCACGTGTGCACCGGAATGGAATGTAATAATGAGGAGAACGAAAAGGAATAATATTTTAGATGCAGTGGAGCAGGTTGAAGTAATTTGATGATTGATGCAGATTACTACTGTGTTTTCACGCTTTGTCGATTTGTTCAAGGAAAAGAGGCAATTTTTACAGCCGAGATGTTTGCGCCGCTTTGTTATAGATGGGCTAATGCGATTTATGGCCCTGTGGTACGAAGGTAAATAGTGCTCACCTGAACCATTAGACAAAAGGGTTTCCCCTAGTAGGTCTTTTGTACACATCTTCCCGTTTCGTGGTACACAAACGGAAAATGTGCCTCCGGTATTTTAAAACTCAGTGAACGATGACGGTAACTCTCTTTTGTCCTACAAAAGTGTCAGTTCAAGTCTCGGGTTTGCTGTTTATCAGTGTTTGGAGCGGAGCGAGCAGGGCATAGTTTGAACTCGCAAATTATTATTACCTACACTTCTATGATATATTATTGTAAGACGTGAAAATTCTTTTGTTTGTGAATGACAGTCAGTCGGACATGAAAGATAAAGTGATCAAAGGTCAACTGAGCCAGCTACGGACCGTACTGCCAACAATCAAACTGCATCTTACCATGTGTGCCACTGTCTCTAATGCTACTAGTAAGTACGACTTTCTCGACTTGGCCTACCCACTAATCGACCGGTTGATAGCCATTACTCATATGGGATACCCGATGAGGTTAGTGCAAACTTCTAATAACCTTTTTCCTCCATTATCGACATTTTCACCTTCTGTCCCACGCAAGTTTTGGACTCGGAAGCGTATAGGGCTAATGTCTGGTGTGGGTGTGATTCACTTTTGTAGATTCAGAAACTGGGAGATTTTTCGTAGCATTTGGTACACATAGTAGAATCTTGTGAAGCTAGACAAAGGTTAGATTGTAATACAATATTGACACTATTGCTGTCTGTGACATCAGTAGAAGGGAACAAACTGCGTTTTAGTTGCTAGTTTTTAGAGAGAGTTTTCTAGAGATAGAACGAGACAAAGAGACGATAAAGTTTCTTCTTATTATTTTTATTGTAATATACCTACTGTAAGCATCAGAAAAGTTCGACATGACACGACATAAGGTGCATTTTTATCATTTCGGTTCGGTTTCACAAGCTCGCCGATTGCCGTCACATGTTCACGGATCAGGCAAACCAATATTGTAACAGACCGAGTTTATAGTCGACTTTAAGGGTTGTTTGTCATCATAACTGGAAGAAAGCAGGAGTGTAAACCATTCGTCGAAATTGTCCGTGAGTATTTAGATTCATTTTTGTCAATTTTGTAGACTGCACATGAAGATATGGACTGATTTTTTTTCAAAGTGGACATGACTACGTATGTGTAACCCATGACTGACCCATAGTCTTTTTGGATAATTATTCTGTTCTGAATGCATTTAGTTTTGAAAAGCGTTTTCATATTACACAGATTTTCTTTCCCAGACTGGAACCCCTGGGCGCCGAATGCAGGATTATTATCCTAACGAGGAGAATGCCAGACAGTCCTGTATTTTTAGTACATTTCCCACTTTGTTCACATTTGAGAAAAAACGAATCTTTCGATTGGATATTTTGATGTACTTGGTATTGGTACATAACATTGATAAATAGAGAGAGTTTCTTTCAAAGCAAAATCTCAATATGGTTTCCGAGAAAATCTTTTGAAGATAAAGTCAACACAACTCTTACTTTTTGAATACTTTCTTGAGACGGGAATGACGATACTATTTTAAGGAGACTTCACTTATTGATTTTTTTCTTTCACAGAATTTACATTGCGAAATCAGACACATTTTCTATTTCTTTGATAAAAGCATAAATAACATTATGACGACTGACTTCAACTTGCAGTGTTATGTATCATAATAATTTTAGTTTTTCGAGTGATCCACTTTTCAATTTTGCAGGGGGTGTTGAAGCGTGTATAAGGTGTTTTATATCCTATAAAGATAAGTACGTATAGAAATATATAAGCATTTTGCATTATTCAGAAGAAACCCTGGTTGGCTAACCGAGCGCATTGCGTAGTCACAGTCTCAAAGCATCACAATTCTTTACCGCAGAAATAAACACACTCTCTGGATCGCTCTCTCGGCGGAAGTTGAGCGTGTCAGTGAGAAAGAAAAGGGAAGGAAAAATTGTTTCAACTTTCTGAGGGAATGCTCTAGAAAAATCTCATATCAGGTTCACAATGTGTTTTTGTGTGTTCCTTTGCTTCATTGTTCACCAGTGATAATAATAAATATTGTAGCAGTACAACAAACAACCATGCATTGTTAATGTGTGATACGCACCACGAGCTTGTAAAATGTCATTTAAGTGGCTAAACATTTACTTTATATTTTTAGAAGAAAAAAATTCTTTTTACAATATAAACATGAACCGAAAGGTGGCTCCAATATTATTGCTGTCTTGTTAAGAATTCTGCATGGATGAAAGTGATTTAGATGGAGTAATCCATAATCCAACTTATTAGCATTAGTCATGATTCATGATTTATGAGACAGGGTTTAGAATTTGCATTTAGCATATCTTGGGAAGCGGCTTGATTCGTGTGAGTGGATCCTTGTAACTGCTTAGAAAGTTTTCACTGCACACAAGCAAGGTTAAGCGGGCAATATTTGAGAGGATGCGAGTATAAAAATTTGTTTTGATAATGTATCTTGTAATAATTTTGCAGGCCAGGACAAAGTAGTCATATTAAGTCACTGTACAAAGCGGAAATCGCGAGGACGCTGGAGCCTTGGAGCATACCTCAAGGGGT
Source organism: Cyphoderus albinus (assembly GCA_021029165.1). NCBI lineage: Eukaryota > Metazoa > Arthropoda > Collembola > Entomobryomorpha > Paronellidae > Cyphoderus > Cyphoderus albinus. The sequence continues at coordinate 12,858 of VYYJ01004067.1, forward strand.
TCAGCATCCTTCATCATTCACTGGGGCCACAAGGCGCAACAAATGCGACCTACCCACCACCTGCTCCTGGCACCTCATCACAAATTCCAAAAGACTACACCCATCCATCCATCAGTCATGGCGCTGTCGATCCATCATTCAACGAGCCCACTTACTCGCAGTACTACCCCATGTCGAGGTCAACTGTGACTCCTATTATGGGTCACAAAACTCCAGTCGGTGGTGCCGGTGCTGTTGGAGGCACAAGTGGTGGCTACGCAGCACCGGCTGGAATCGGGGTTGTCCCATCTGCGGGAAGAAAAACTCCGACTTCAGGCCTAGGCAAAAGTTCGAAAGGTGATGGAATGGATGATAATTTTACCGCCCATTGTCGCTCCTTCGCCGCTCACTTTAATGTAAGTCATGCATCATTACATTTGCCCTACTTTCGCTTTCTAACTGCCTTTCCCTTTCCCCTTGCATTATTTTGCCTTTCTTTCTTTCGCCCTTTATTTTTTCTCTTTTCACCACTGCTAAGCCAAGCTGCTCAGGTCTGCGCTTATTTTTAACTTTAGAAGGAAAATGTACATGCTAAGTGAGTGAGGGTATGAAATGAAAGCAAGTTTTACTTTTTGCACTTTTTCATGCCTCACATGGAGTAAAACCTTAAAGTAAATATTCCAGTGCTCAGCCAGTGTGCTGGATCTCTTTCTTTTCCCCCTCCTTTTTCGTGGAAGAACACGACTTCCGACGATCAATTTCTGCTTGGATACTTGCTGTCAAAGGAATGTCAATAGATTCTGCTCACTCGCACATAACGCACAAGAAGACTGCAACGATTTTCTCCCTTCAAAAACTAACCATTTTTTACTCGAGCAGAACCGTCTGAAGTGAAACTGAAGGAAGGATAGATTTGCTTCTTGATATAATAATAATATACATTTTCTCCCTTTTTTCTCCCCTTCCTTCGTCCTGAAAGCAAATTTTATGCATTTGCAAATATTTCTTGTGTGTAATTTTTTAAATCAAGGTGGGTGTGGGTCTACAAAATGACAATGTGTGCTTTGTAGTTAAAGAGAGCCTTGTCATAAAAATAGGACTGGTGGAAAGTTGAGTTTGTGAAGTTTCTCTAGATTTACAATAAACTCGCAATGCATTCCGTTTCACAGAAAATACCACTTGTGATATTATGCGACAAATCTTCTTGCCTTTTATTTGTAATATAGTGGTATTGCGAGGAAATTTTCTAGAGCGTAACTATAGGCTGAGAAAATTATTTCATTTCGAGAAGATTCTTTCTTTTGGCGTCTATCGTAAAATAAAAGATGCGCGAGCGAGGGAGCGAGCCCATTGCATCTGGTGAGGAATTGTTCTGATTCGTCTTTCCCCTCAGTTACTTCCTGTCTCAAATTGCAGTGTTACTGGAAGGCGAGACGCGGCAGTTTTACTGTCTTTGGAATATGACCGCTGGATTTACATTGGACGGAGAGATTTTTACCTAGTTTTTCACATTTATGGTTTAGGAGCATGCACAGAGTGAATATGTACATGTAATAGAATCGAGCGAGCAATAAATATGAAAGTTTCCTTCGTGTCATAAAAATAAAAGGTAA
>VYYJ01004068.1:0-14447 GCA_021029165.1 Cyphoderus albinus
CACTCACCATCCATTGTCAGAGCTTCGATTAAGCAAGCCTGACTTCTCACCCATTTAAAGTTTGAGAATAGGTTGAGGTCGTTTCGGCCCCAAGGCCTCTAATCATTCGCTTTACCGGATAAGACTGGTTACAAAAAGCGCCAGCTATCCAGAGGGAAACTTCGGAGGGAACCAGCTACTAGATAGTCGAGAGTGATTTCTTAACCAATTATGCTACACCATCACCATTGCCATAGCAACCGGCTTGAAGACACTGTCACTCATCATACCATAACCCCGGGTGGAAGACCCCCAGAAATGTCGTTAATAAGGTCACAAAATCAACAACGACAAGAACCCACCACCACGTTTCTCAATCCATCGTACAAATTTTCTCCGACACCGCCGCCGCCAGACAAAAGGCGTAGCAGCACGAAACTCCCGGGTTTCCTCTTCTCCTCCACATCTTCCGCCATTTTTTTCTTCATCATCCTTACCATCACGACCACGTTACCGACCACCGTCACCGGAGCGTTCTTGCCGCCATCGCCACAGCAACAACAACAAAATCATTTTATAATGAACACGATCTCAAACAATTCCGTTGCTGTCGTCATGGGCAGCAACTCATCATCATCATCGTCGTCACCATCAGTTTCTCCAGGTCCGGTGACAAAATCGCCACCACCACCTCAGCAGATGTTGAAACCGGTCGTCCAGGCTCTAGTCGGTGGCCCGGGATCAGAAACGGTCGACGAGAGGTGTGAAGGTATGAGGAGATAGGGGAGGAGACGTTTTGTTTTAAATATAACCTTGGCAACAACCATGAGACTCGGATCGAGAAAGTATCTTCAATATAACCGAGTTAAGGGAGCAAGCAAACATGGATGGTTGACTGACCTTCTTTTATGAACCAAAATGAATTACTACTTTTACTACGCCCATTCATGTTTTACACTCATATTGTAGTGTTCTCAGTTGTTACAATACCTGTCTAACAACGAACCTTCAAAGGTCAAGTAGCCAAGTGACTTTTAATACTATTATTCTTTTGAGTAGTTTAACAACTCGCTGTTGTTTTCGCTCGATGGCCAATGGCGATTTACCTGCCAAAGCTCGTGTAGTAAAAACAAATTACGTGCCAACCATTCATAAATAGTTAAAAAAATTCATTCATTAAAATTTTATGTTCCTTATTCCCTTGCTTCCTTCCTCCAGTTACTTTTTTTTTTAAATAAAAAGTAAGATTCTCGATCCGAGACGATAACAATTCACCAAAAATTGGCCCAAAAAAAAGCGTTACAATTTTTTAAAAATGAAACCAAAAATGTCACGTGTTTTTTCAATATATATAGAGTTTGGTGAGACGCCTCCCGGCGTGTTCGAATTCCATTCGCCAGGTAAAGTATAAAAAGGTTACAAAATTTCAAAAATGTCACAAGTGAAGGCCACCGCAGTTTCGTCTGTTTTGATACTTGTCACAAATTTATGATATTGATATTTTTAAAGGTTACCCTGAAGAGTACCATGAGAACCTCAACTGCATCAAAGTCATTTCCGGTCAGTTTTATATACACAATTTGTAAATTACAATAGAGAAAGCAATTTGGCAAAGAAAATAAAAAGAATAAATCAAAAGCCAATTTTAAAACCAGTTTGAATTTATTTTCCCCCAATCCCTTCCCTTCCCCCAATAATATATCTGAAAACTATTATAAAGCCGGTGAAGGTGAGGTGATCCACCTCCGTTTCATCGACCACTTCAACATCGAGGCGGACGGTGACCGTTGCCAGTACGACTACCTCGAGGTCCGTGACGGTCAGTACGGTTACTCAGAGTTGATCTGGACGCTATGCGGTTCCACTCCTCCCACGGTGATCCAGTCGTCAGGACGACACCTCTGGCTCCGGTTCCACTCCGATAAAGATATCCAGTACGTTGGGTTCAGGGCATTCTTTGAGTTTGTGTCGAGTCCATGTGAGTTAAATACAGTTGATTAAATTGTTTAATTATTTTTTATACAAATAAAAACTTTTTTTCTTCCTTTTTTGAAGTCTTCTTGTTGTCATGGGCACTGGAGTTTATATATATTTAGATATATATAATTTATCTTATTTCTACTCTCATATACTATATAGTGGCCCGCCCCGACCTCGACGACTGTAGTTTCCACGAGACAGAGATTGAGAACTGGATCGGGAGCGAGAACGTCACTGAAGAAATTCTCGCTTCGAGACGGGACCTCGCCGTACAGCAGCTTGTAAGTTTATATTTAGTAGATACAATTTTACCATATATATAGACATTTTTACTATATAGTAATATGTCTATATATGGTATTATATGTCATTATCGTTTATTATATAATACATACGATGGACATTTTGGTAAATGATAATGATTAAAAACCGACTTTCCGGATAAGTCGATAAGTAATTCCAATCTATAAGTTGGCTATAACCTTTTAAATCTCTCTCTCTCTCTCTCTCTCTCTCTCTCTTTATCTCCCCCCCCCAGGACTGTACCTGGAAGATCGAGGCCCCCCCAAACCAGAAGATCTACCTCCAGTTCCTGTTCTTCAAGCTCGAGAAGGCGAACGACTGCAGCTACAACTTTGTAGAGATTTATGGCGAGAGAACGGTCCTCTACGGAAACAGTGGACGCCTCAAACAGTTCTGCGGCTCCGAGACTGACAACGTGTTCTCGAAATCGAACGTGCTCCACCTCCGGTTCTTCTCCACACTCACGCTAGGACGTGGCGAGCTCGGCGTCGAGTTCAAAACTAGGCTCAGGGTCTACTACAACTTTTACAGGGATCTATCGGAGAAGGGTGAGGATTTTAAGAGGGGGAGGGGGGAAGGATGAGGGGAAATTGATTTTTTAAAAAATATTTGTACAAAATGAATAACTTTAAAAAAAAAAATAAATAGTAACTTATTAACTGCATATATATGTATACATAGTGAAGGCAACGGACGGTTCCCTGATCGTCCAGGAGGGATGCCGTGAGGGTGAAGAGTTTGACTGCACTGATAACAGCTGCATCGAGTTTGGACTCACCTGCAACGCTTTCACCAATTGCAAGGTATAGTATTTAAAATGAATTCTAATCTAATATACGTATTTATTAATAACTTAACAACCTTAAGACCTATATAAAATCATTTAAAATTAAATCAATATGTTAAAATAAGTGATTTTTTTTAATCTATTACTTTTGGTAAAATATCATCTTACCCCTCTTCTAATATACACACAGGCAGGTCAAGACGAGGACAAGGACATGTGCCGGAACAGAAACGTGAGTAGCAAGTAGCAAAAAAAAAAAAACTTTTTAGCACTTAATAGCCCAAAGTTACACTGTTAAGTGTCTGAGGTTCTTTTAAAAAATATATATTTATATTTTATTTTTCTTTAACTCCAATGCCTAGAAAGTAGCATTCGAGATGACGATGGACCTGATCGTGATCGCATTCATCGGTTGTTTCCTCGCGGCGGGAATGTGCTCCGGGCTTGTCCTCAACATCTGCAGGAAACTACACCAAGATAAGATCGAGCTTGATGAGATCAGGGTATCTTTTAAAAAGAAAATAAAATAGTGAAAAAAATATCCTTAAATTCCTTAGCCCTTATCAATATTTTTTTTTTAAAATTCTCTCGCTCTCGCTCTCTCTCTTTTTAGGCCTCCCTCCACAAATCCCGTGACTCAGTCGGCACCAAATCCTCAAAGTCGAAATCTGGCCACGAACTCGACTCAAGCAATAACGGAGGTGGAGGAGGTGGTGGAGATCGAGACAAAGATAAAGACCGCCCCTCATCATCCTCAGCAGCGGCAACCCGTGCGAGCGCCTCGATCCTCTCCGTGTTTAAGAAGAAGGACAGCAGCAGTAGCGGTGGTGGCGGTGGTAGTAAACCTCCTCAGAAGACTACCACCACTGCTGCCTCCTCATCGTCCTCATCCTCGAACGCCCCCACCACCGGTGCTCCGAACAGTACCACCGAAACGAACAACTCGGTCGACACGGTCGTGTTCAAGCCATTACAGAAGGAAGGAGGACGGAGTACAAAAGGTTCCGGGGGTGGAGGTGGAGGAGGTGGTGGTAGTCACGGACCAGCACCAGCACCACCTCAACAACCTGTCCCGGTCACCTCTCATTACGGATGGTTGAAGGGCCCGAGTAGTGTCACGACTCCTCCTCCTCCTCCTTCAGCAGCAGCAGCAACAACCTCGATCCCGTACAGCCCACCACCACCGTACAACCCACAGCAACAGCTCATGCACAGGCCCATGACGACAAGCAAAACGGTCCAGGTACAGGAGCCGCCACCACCACAACCAGTTGCAGCACCACCGAACGATGACGAGGAGGAGGAGGTCGCTGTTATTGAGGTTAGTACACATTTTAAGAACGAGATGATGATGATGATGATGATTGATGAATTTTTTTGTTACTTCTGACGATTGATGAAGATATGCTTCTTTAAAACATCATGTTTTATAAAATTTGTTTTTCTCTCATGTTCTTTTCGTGAAGGTCCGCGACTCAGCATGCCAGACCCGAGAGTCATTCACCGAGTCGTACCTCCGCGACGTTTACTTTGGCCGCCCCAAGCACTACTTCACGAACAACAACAACAGCCGGCACCCGCTCGCCTCCGCACCCGTCAGGTCCTCACCCGGGTTCATGTATGGGAGTGGCAGTGCCGGTGGTGGTGGAGGTGGAGGTTACTACCATCACCAACCCAGGGGTGGCCAATCATTTGCCGCCTCAACATCTCCCTCGCCTTATTCTGCTCCTGCTCCTCCAGCCACCTCCACCACCACCGCCGCCGCATTGGCCTCCTCCCGCCGCGCCCCCTTGGCCCGTGGCGAAGCCGTCGAGCTCCTCGACCCCGTTGGCGCGGCAGGCCTCCCCCGAATGAAGCAGGTGCGCCGAGTCCCGAAAGGCCCGGCCGACGTGCTCATGTTCCCCAGAAGCCCCGCTAGCGTGGCCAGCTCCGTAGACGCGAGCACCGGGTCCCTCGAACTGCTCCACGAGATCGATGAGGAGGTGGAGGAGACCGAGAAGAAGAACAAGCAGAAGAAGAAGAAAGAGAAGCAGAAGGGTGGTGGTGACGAGGATGAGGAGCATGACAAAGAAGAAGCGGAAGGAGAGAAGAAGAACGCCAGTTCCAGCACAAGCAGCGGTGAAGGCAACGGCAGTGGCAGCAGCTCTTCTTCTTCTTCTAGTGACCCCAAAAACGACGACGACGACGAAGAGGGTAGTAAACCTAAAAGTAGTAGTAAAAAGAAACCGGCGACGGACCAACAACATCAGCAGCAGCATCAGCATAGTAAACGTGACAGTGGAAGTGGATCCGGGTACAAAGAGCTCCATGTTTAAAAAGTAAATAATCATAACGGAGTATATTAAAACAAAAATGATTCCCCAAGTTTTTTCATAATTAAATCTCTCTCTGAGAAAGTCGATGATGACGACGATGACAAAAAATATGAGAGAGAGAGAAATTATTAATCATTTTAAAAACAAGAAGAAGAAGAATCATAATAATATTTATTATTGCACTTTTAGTTTCTATACTATATATAATCTATATAATATATGTACCGTCTGGTCAAGAAATCACACCACATTGTAAAACCAAGGACATAATTTAGTTTTAAATCAAGTTGTCACAAAGGAATTTGTTTATTATCAATTAATATGAAACTCATTTTCAAATTTATTGTTGAACCTACAGAACAGAGAAATATCATGGTCTAGTATGCTGAATATAAAATCCTTGGTTGTTATAAATACAAGAGAGCACTTAAAAATTTAATGTAGCGTGATTAAATAACCAGACGGTATAGTATGTATATATCCGAAAAAGAAAAGTTCATTTAAAAAACGACCTTTAAAAAATAGTAAAATGACCCCATTTTTTTGTAGACTTTTTTTTTGATGTTGTTGCTTATGTATAAGTTCTTCTTTTTTCCCCCAGTTCTCTGCAAAAAATAATATTATGCAATGCTAAATATAAAAATGTGTATTTAAGTATATACACTAGCACGTATAATCGTACATATATCTCTGCTGTAAAATCTGTGTTGTATACTATAAAAATATAGATTATAAAATGTGAAACACACACGTACACACACATAATGTTCATTTTGTTTTTCGTAAAAAAATAAAAATAAAAATAAAGTGCTTGTTTTTGTTTTAAAAAGAATAAGATAATAATTTTGAATTAATTTTCATTCATTGTGGGTTCCTTAGTTCCTTCCTCTGCTCGCTTGCTTCAACAGTTACTATTTCGTGAGATTTATATACACATATGTACACGGTGCGGTGGATATTATGTGTTGCTGCGTTAAAATGTTAATAATACACATCGATTTCTGACGTATGTAATTTTTGTATGCAAACTCGATACAACTCTATTAATTTGTTCACATTCTTCTGTCCATTATTCTCATCAACCGATAGATCGAGATACATAATTATGAGAAAGTGCAATTTAGTATTAAAGAAATGATTTCCGCTTTTAAAAAATTACTTCAGAGACGAATTATTGATTTTAGTATTTAAAATACCAGGGTTTTTACGTTTGGTTTGGTTAGGTTGTTGCATAATATAGAACTTGGTTTGCATCAATTACCGGAGGAGGAGAGGCAATAAAGTTCTACGAAAAAGAAACGAAAAAGATTCTCTGTCTCTACCTTATTTTAAAAAAATCTAATTCTCAACTTTCCTTTGCTGCTATATATATAAATTTATTTTTTATTTTTAAATCTACACACAAGACGAGGGAGGTCTATAGTTAAAAAAATCATCATTCGCGTGCTTTTTATTTATATTTTGTTTAAATTATTTTTTTTAAAACACGGATCCGTTCTGCTGCTGTTTATCCAGTAAACATTTTTTCGTATATTTATATATGTATTCTTCTTCAAACAAAAATTTATATTTTTATTCAACAGTTTTTTTTCTTCTTTCATTCTTTTCTTCGTGACGAACAACGAGTTTTTATGTATATATACATATATACGACGAAAAAAAATGTAACATTTTCACCTCGTCACTTATAAATTACATTTTGATATAAATTATGTATTTATAAATTTTTTTTTCCATCATCAACTAACTAAACATGGAGAATAAATTTTTAGAAAACGGAACAAAAACAGGTGAAGAAATTTAATAATAGGGTATATAGTATTATTAAAGTGTAAAAAAACCGATCAGCTCGTGCGTTATTACTTATTTTTATTTTTTTTAAATAATCATAAATTAATTGATATAAATATATGTGTTTATATATTTTATAAATTGGTTTAGAAGAAGACGACGACGACGACACACAGGATGAAGCATAGGTTTCCGAGCACTATAGAAGAAGACGAATTTTTTTTTTTTGGATTGGGTTGGGATGGTGTGGTGGTGCTTTGATGATGATGATGATTGATAAATACACACGTAGTAGTTAGTAATATAGAGTTGTCAGAAAACGAAATACATAATTACATATTATTATTTTAACAACTGTATGGAATGATTTTTTTATTTATTTTGTCTGTTTTTCTGGCTGAGGGGTTATATACATGTCATTTTATTCGTTGGTTGGTTGTATTTGATATATACATTCCCTTTTGTGCTTTTGAATGTGACATTTGTGGAGGGGCAACAAATAAAAATAATATGATGTCGTTATAAAAAACAAAAAATTCTTTTTATTATTAAATAACACTTAAACACTGACACGATCACGAAAAAAAAAAACACGTGTGACTATGAGATAATAATTATTATATCATCATCATATCGTTTTTTTTTTTTTGCATCGAACAACTTTCACTGCTACTGCTGCTGCTACTACTGACTGCTGATACTATTCGAACATATTTTTTTTTACAACAATCGTCTCCTCATCAAATAAAAGTCCTCCGCTCTCTGTGGTGGTGGTGGTGGTCGAGTAATCACGATTCTCTCGGAGATATGTGATATATAGTGAAACACTTTCTTCAATCAAACAGTTGTTCATCTCCAAGCGCGGATCCTTTACGTGACGCGATGAATCGGTCAAAAAAAGAGAGGCAAATTTGAGGTTGATGTTGATGACGAAATCGGCGGCGACAACGATTGATGTTAAATTAACAACAGCAGCAGCAACAGCAGCAGCTTCTCCTCCTCCTCCAGAAGCGGGCAGCGGCAGAGGTTCCATTCCATCATAAACCGGTGATTTAATTCCACAACGAGAGTATTTCATTTTCTTTTCTCGCGTTTTATTCTTGTTGACGAACCCGCCTTTTGCCAGCATAATCTCCCGATTCTCCGAATATTTATATAATATGTTTCTCTTTATCGACACTTTTTATTTTCCGTCATAAATTATATTGTGTGAAGAAGACGCTGCTAACGACACTGACTATTAATAATAATTATTCCACCCACTTCCGTTAAACTTAAATAATCTTAATGATTTGTTTAAAAAATATTTTACACCTAATGACATTATTATAATAACAACATTTAAAACTGCATTGTCATTATTATTATTATTATTATTATTAAATATAAAAACATCCACGAATTTCATTACATCCACTGTTAGTCCATACACGATGATGGTGTCGTCGACGATTGACACGATACACGATCAATCAATATCGTGACGTCGTGTCGATGAGATAGAGATGCTGATGATGATGATCTTTTTTAAGAGGGTAGCGTGAGTAGCGTCAAACCGTGTCGTCTATTTAAAAAAAAAAAAAAAAAAAAAAGAGTTTTTAATCAGGAAAATGAGGTATTAATATTTTAAAAAGTATGATATAAATAAATTCTTGTAAATGAGATCTCTCACCGTGATACCACCACTTCGTCTTTTTCGGATTCTTGCTACAAGTCTTTACGTAGAATGCGTCGTCAGGTGGTCGTTTCTGAAACGAGGAAGAGGGGGAGGAGGAATAAATATTTAATTTATAGTACTATATTTTGATAGAACGTAGTTGTTTTTTTCATAAAAATATGTTTTTGTTTTAAAATAGCGTGTGTCTCCCAAAAAAATAATACCTTTTCTTTACACGAGCTGAGCATAGAGATGATGCTAAGGCAGACGGCCTGTAGTGGAATAATCGAGTAGAAAAATCATTTTAAAAAATAAATATATTTCTATCTTGTTTTTTTTAAAGTTAATGAACGAAAACTTTTAAAACAATATTATTTAATCTTTTGAATAATAGTCGTTTTTCTTTAAATGTTTAATTTTAAAAAAAGTTGTTAAAAAGTTTGTTAAAATAAAATACCTGAACGCTGAGCGCCGGCGACCAGTCATCGGTGAGAATCGAGAGACAAATGTGACCGTTTGAGTACACGTGCGGGTGGAGTGGAATGTTGTCGCCCGTGAACACAACCTTTTTTTTAATTTTTTTAAAAACGAAAACAAACAAGAAGATTAATATATTTTTTTTAATAACGGAGGAATGAAGATTTATGAAAGAGTTTTCCAAAATTATTTTTCAATATGTTTTTTAAAAAAAGAAGAATTTTTTACAACACTAACAACAAAATGACACTAGGGAGGGACAATGACAAGCTTCTTTTTTTTTTTCTCCTTTTTAAAAAGCAAGAATTTTTTGTTTGTTTTGTGTTTTTAAAAAATGAAATAAAATCACCTCTGGCGAGTCAAACGGATACTTTGGACTGAACTTGAACTGTAGCTTGAACGGTTCACCCTCATACAGAGTCCCGGACGCTCCCGTCAGTCGAACCTGCCACCTATATACAAGAAAAAAGAATTAAAAAATTAAAAAGAAAAAAAAATATTTAACAACACGATCCGCAATAATTAAAAGTGAGAATTAGGAGTTTCAAAAAAGAGAGAAAAGTAAGTGTGGTCGTTGGTGCTTTTTTTATACCACCACACCATAAGTTCTTCTTGTCCTTACGTGTGAAGATCTGACCCAGTGTCGACCTCCATCCCAACCGGAGGCTCCTTCAGCATCGACATCAGCTCCTTTTGGAGGCGGCGCTAGAGACAGAAAGAGAAACAAAAACACCGGATGTTGTTTATATTACTTGTTTATACAAGAAGTATGTTAAATATATGACAAAGAAACAAATTATAAATAATATCATATCGATCAGACATATTTACACGTAAAAAAAATTTCACGTTTTTATTTATCCCCTTACCTCGGACGGTGTCGACATTATTTTTATTATTATTATTATTTTTCTTCTTCTTTAAACAAGTAAACTTTTACTTTTCACCACGTACTTTTTTATTTGCGTTGTGTGTGTATGCGTTTAACTAACCAACACACAAATTAATTTTAAACTATTTAAATTGTTACATCATCACAGTTTTAACATAATTAAAAAAAATATGACTCAGAAGTCCACATGCATGATTGTGGCAAGAAGGGTCGTGTCTGTTTCGTACACAACATCTGATGAACAAGGCATTTTATATAATAATATAGTTTTTTTACTTAGTAATATTGAGAGAGGTTTTACTTAAACCCCCTAGCTTTCACTTGTCACCACAACTCGTATATTATCGTCCCTTTCTTCTTATCCTTTTTAACTATTTAAAAAAAAAAAATAACTAAAAACCTTTTTTATATTTATTAATAATAACAACACCACTTACACGCTTCATCATCTTTTTTTTTTAATCACACATAATATCTCAAATCAATCAATCAATCAGAATCAACCAATCAATCAATAAAACTGTCAGTATTAGTTCACGACAAGATGAGAAGATATAATGATGTAAAGTTAATAATAATAATAACATGATAATATTTTTATTTTTTAAATGGTTTGATTGATTTGTGTAGTAAAAATTATCACAATCACAGTACAAATTATACGCAGCGCAGCGAGAGAGCCCAAATAAAATACGCACGACACACACGACGGGCAGCCCACGATTTATTTACGTTTATTTTGCACGTCCGTCGTCACTTTTTAAATATTATTATTATTATTATTATTCCGGTGTCAGCGGTGTCAGCGGCGTCGACGAACCCCTCATCAGTCAGCAGTCAGCAGAGAGTCAAATTATTACTCATCACTTTAACTAATATCTTCTTTACACACCACCACGATAAATAAATAAAATATTTCTAGAAAGATTTTTTTTTTTAAATCCAGTTCCATTACTTTTTACTAGTAAATAAAAGCACACACTGTCCCGATAACGATGATGTTGATGTCTGACTGATGTCTCTCTCTCTCTCTCTTCGTGCGTCCCTTCCCAATTCAGAGAGAATGAGAACTAATTCATATTATACTTACTTACTTACAATCAGCTGAGACTGAGACACACACACACGAATAAATCTTTCTTGTTTTTATTATATTTATATTTAAATATTATTAACCTCACACAAACACACTCACGAAGAAGAAGACCCATCCACCAACAACATGAATGAATGAAATGATGTTTTTTAAAAAAATATTTAAAAGTTTTTTTTTTTTTTAACTGTTGGTTGTTGCGTGGAAAAAAAGTCCCTCCCAGAGAACAGCAGCAGCAGCAGCAACAACCGCGGCGGCGGAGGAGAGCAGCAGACTTTTTTATTACTTTTTTATATACTAGAGATAGAGAGAGAGCAAACGAGCAAAAAAGTGAGTACAAAAAAACGTGAGGTTCCCATCAAAATGCCTTAAATTGGAATTATTGTATCCTTTGAGTAGTAGTAGTAGTGGCTATGGAATCCACCAAACTCGAATCGAGCTGCACCGTTTTAAAAGTTTGTTCTTTGAGCTGAGCTCGGTGAGCTAACGAGTTACCCAGTGACGTAAAATATTATTGAAAGTTAACACTGATTTACAGAAAACTAATGATTTTTCAAGCTTAATTTACGCAATGAGCTAGCTCGGTAGTGTCCCGAGCTTTCGTTGCTAGGATAACCTCGAGCCTAACTCAGCGGCTCAACTCGCAGTGGAATAACTAGTAGTGGCATAATAATATTATTATGGCAGTGTATTTAGTAGCAGGTCGTTTATTTATTAGCTTAAATGCATTTATTAATTAACATGTGTGTATTATATAACAAAAAAATGCTCCGCCGAACACAATTTTGCTGAAGTTTGAGTTTCTTTATTTCTGCTGGACCTTATTTAAATGTATAAATGATTAGTAGTCATGGAAACATTTTTTTAAGGCTTTTGAAATTTGGATAGTTCACATGTATGCAGAGACGTTACGTTACCGGGCCATTTTATTTTAACATATGTAGCTTGAATATTAGTTGTCAAGCCATTTTTTGGTGCTTTTAGTAAAAACAACGGGATCACTCTCCATTAATTACTTCAATTAATTCAAAAACTTTGGCACTTACGTAATTAATTAACTTTCATTCATACAAAAAATGGTCCGTCGTCAGTCATGCTTGCTTGCTCCAAATCTTAAGTCTTATTTAATTTTTAAGACAAGAAACGCAAGGCCCACGCGCTCAAGCGTAGTAGTTAAGGTGCTGATAATTTTTAAAAATACCTTATAAAACAATGCCCAACTAACTGACCATTGAAGGTTCGTTGCTAGTTACTATTGTAACAATCTATTAAGATGAACACTACTACAATGAGTATATAAATACCATGAATAAATGAGCTGTATTGATTTTCTTTCTAGTAATTTTAACTTCATATTCATTTAAAATTTCGGGCTGTCATCCCCTCTCCTCCAGTATTGATTATTTAGTATACATATGTTAACTAGATAATATTTTAATTGTTTTGCTTTATTGTCGTTATTTCATTGGTTTAAATAATCATCAAAGTCAATATTATTTTTGTATACGTTTTTTTGTAAACAAAAAAAAACTAAATTAAAAAAAAAATAAAGGGTGTATCAGATATAAGTACCTATCGTTTTTAAATGCCCCAATCATTGTAAGTTAAATTACTAGATCTACATGGTTACATGAATAACCAGGGCATGTAACAATTAATAAACAATTAATTTAATTTCTCAACAATGCAAAATTGGCTTGCGCTCGTCAGATGGAGAAGTTGGTTGTGCCATTGCCTTTCGTTGTGCCTTTGCCTTTCGTTGTGCCTTTGTATCGCTTTCACTTCCGGTTTGCTTTGCTTTACGCTTCAATTTTTGAAATGGGTGGTTCGCGCAAGCTGACGAAAGAAGAAAGGATTTTTATCGTTAAGGAGTACGCTAAAACAAGCAAGAGCCCCTGTCTTGTGAAAAGAAATTGGCCTTTTCGTAGCAAACCTCCCACAGACAAGTCCATCCGGAACACGGCTAAAAAGTTTGACGAACTCGGCTGCGTGAAAGACAGGCAAAGATCCGGGCGTCGCAGATCAGGGAGAGCAAGGTGGAATGTTGAGCGAGTTCAAATTCAATCTGAAGCAAATCCAAAGGCCAGCACTTCAAGGTTATCCAGAGAGCTTGGAATGAATCGGACGACCGTTCACCGCATTCTGACGTTGGACTTAAAACAAAAGTCGTTTATCCCTCAACCAGTCCAGTGTTTGAAAGAAAACGATATGCCAATACGGTATGCCAGCAAAACTCCAACAAGTTCATGCAAAGTCAAATGTGATTTGGCCTCAATTTTGTTTTAACAATTCAGGCGCCGTTTCGCTAAGTTGTGGTACGACAGATTTGTCGAGGAACCGGAGCTCATGGATCGAATTTGGTGGTCTGATGAGAGCACATTTAAATTGGATGGATCGGTCAACCGTCACAACTCCATTACTTGGGCGAGAGAGAATCCGAACGAGTTACTCGAGCAAGGAATGATCAGTCCAGGAATTTGTGTTTGGGTGGCAATTTCATCAGAAGGAGTCATAGGACCTCATTTTTTTCATGAACCTCAGTTTCGGCGGGGGGAGAGATTGTACGGCCCCGACTTCAATCCCTGCACAGTTAACTCTGTTCATTACCGAAAGCTGCTTGAAGATCTCGTCCTTCCCAGGCTTGCTGAAACACGCAACACTTTCTTTCAGCAGGATGGTGCGCCGCCTCACTTTGCCAGAACTGTCCGTGACGTCCTGAATGAGCATCTTCCTGGCCGTTGGATTGGACGGGGCAACAACAACGAAACTTTGATGTGGCCGCCTAGAAGTTGCGACTTGACACCACCGGACTTCTACCTGTGGGGAAGAATTAAGGATCTGGTTTACGCGGCACCTTCACAGAATTTACCAGAGCTTCAAGGAAAAATTGTCGACGCATTTGCCACAATTTCTCGCCATGAAATTCAAAGAGCTTGTCGTAGTGTTGGGAAGAGGTTTTTGCTTTGCTACGAAAATGATGGAGGGCACGTCACCAGTGCAGCAGCTCATTCATTAAATGTCGAATTCGACTTTCTTTAGGTTAAGTCTTGTGAATTTTCTACAATTTTTATAATTATTTGTCTTGTAATGTAGTTGCAATGGAAATTAAAATATTTTTCTTATAATAAATTGGGGCATTTAAAAACGATAGGTACTTATATCTGATACACCCT
>VYYJ01004069.1:0-14447 GCA_021029165.1 Cyphoderus albinus
CTGTAAAAACAACTCCGTCTGCATCACCCGCATTTGTATTTGTTCAGTTCTTATCCTCATTAAAATTGCACTAATCCAGAAAAGAACTCGGAAGGGACCTTGATTCATGCAAGTTATTTCTTAATACTTAATAGAGGAGTTTTATCAAGGTTCAGGGTAGAATTCATACCACAGCTATTAAACGAGTCTGCTTATTTTATGAGTCATAAAAAAGCATATTCAAATTTATGCCACGTAGCCAACGGAACGCTGAGCAAAGCAAAAACCTTAGATCTATTAAGTATCATGCAAAGAAAATGAGTGACGTTTTATATTAAATTCACGCTAAAGCTTTTAAACTAAACTTACGCATTCGTTTTTCATGCTTTCATCAGTAGAAGATGCGATTTTCAATAATATGTATTAATTATAAGATGTCCTAGACTTCCTCATGCTTATTATCTTGACTGACGTAGTTCATCAGACGCAGAAATGAGAATGTCACTTATTTATACTAATTGTAATAATTCATGTTGGAATGAACAACTATTTCAAGATCATTATAAATAAAGAAGAAAGCCAAGCAAAAGCAGTAAACAGTAGATAGCAGAGACTATTAGTCGAATCTGGTGTCAGCAGCAAGGAATACAGGTGTTCAAGAATACAGATGTGTCCAGTTTATTTATCATGATCATGAACACATTCAGGAAATAACTGAAGTGAAATAACCACCTAGTCAAAAATACATCCCAGTATATACAAAGATCTGAAGTATATTGCCTTGCAATAATAAAACACACTTCATTAGTGTTTATGCATGGTTTCTGTTTTAACGCCAAATCATTTATTATCGCGGCACACTACTGCATAGTTTGTCATTCGGCGCCATAATTTATTCATTGTTACATTATCAATGACACTAAAACATACTTGTAAACTCTGTAAAATATCATATTCTAAAGTGCATTTACTCAGTCTTTAATTTTGATTTAAAAAGATGTAATTCTTGTTACTAGTTGATGTACAAAGAAATTATTAAATTTAGTCTAATATTGTGAACATATTGACTCAATTTGCACTTATCCATTAAAAAGCTAGAACTACAAAAATGACAAGTCGCCGGGGAAATTGGATGCTTTCCTGTAACTTTTTATCAAAAAATTCAAATCGATTTCAATTTATTGTTTGTTTAAATAATTCGAATTTAATACTATTAGTTATTCCTGTTCAACTAACTTTACTTTTAAGTTATTTAGCCTTTGGTTGATTTCCGCTATTGCAAGTGGGACAACCATGTCAGTATTTACTCAAGACTTATAATATCAACTAGATACTATCTCTGTGAAGGCAGTGACGTTTCATGCATTTCACTTCCGCCTTTAGCTAGGTATCGCAACTCGAAACCTTTATTAATTCAGAAAGGAATGATTTTGATATTGTGATTTCCCCATATGCACATATAATTCTTACAATTAGTTTGTTTGCTATAGATTGCTAACTATTTGCCGTTTGCTTGATTATATCGTAATTTACAAGCATTGTAATAGCGTTGTGGAAAATGTAATGAGTTGAATATGTTCTTTCTTGGAGTATGTGATGTAGCGGAAATTGACCTATTACAAAAAAGTTATTACAAAACAAAATGAATAGAATTTTGTCAAGCGCATGAGAGAAGTCCGTTGAGAAATTTAAAGGTAGAGTGGAGAATTTTAATATTTTGGTTTTCACAATGACAGACACTTTATCTTGCAAGAGTCTTAAACAAATTGTCGAAAAGAAAGAAATGCAGAGTTATCAACACTAAAAAGAAAGCGGGTACGTTTTAACCAAAATGTGATAAAAACCTTTTATTTTGCGCACACCTCATTAAAGTTGACTATATTGTATATTAAATGGGGCATCTTGAACAAAACTGAACAAACTAACCTGAGAAAAAATGTATTATCATACTATAAATTTGGCTTTTACGAAAATGGGGCAAATTGGACTTTCTTTTAATATAACTAGACTCAATAACACTTTACTTTCAAAGAAAAAGGGATTCAGTTTATTATTGTGTTACAAATATTATATTTAGATAAATTATTGAAGATTTTTAGCTCCCAGTAATCTTGAGTTATGTGGTCTAGGTAGACGTAAACTGGATTATTCAAGCAAAGTTAGATTTGTGCTAACTGTATTATGTGGAATATTTGCTGTGAATTTTTTGTTAAAGGGAATAAAATAGATTCTGAATTCCGTTATGCGAAATTTGTTAAGTGAATGTAAAAATGTTAGTTTTAAAACGCAATCTGTTCTTTTAGCCACAAGCATTAATAAACTGGACTGGCTGGATACAATTTTGAGAAGCCAAATTGAAATATTTAATTGTAACTGAACAAAGTAATTAATATCTAGGTGTTAGTGTTTCAAAAATCATACCCCTTTAACGAACTGAGCCGTATTTATTTTTGTATTAAGCCATGACTGCCTGTAACGCATGTGTAAAGGTTATTCTATTCCATGCAATGCAGCAATGAGATACAAGCAGTAATGGAAAAGTAACATTAATTAATTGTTAATTGATCAGAATCTCTTTTGGTAATTAATTTTTGTGCTTTGAATTCCGAAACGCAAATTTCCTGATTTCTAACCAAAGCTGAATTTTAGGAAGCAATTATTTTTATTTAGTTTACTTCTAACTAACCTTTGCATTATCTACGTAGTGGAACTAAAATTATTAAACTGGTAGTATGTAAAAATGAATTAATAAAATTATGCTTACCTTGATGCAGCAATTGGATACAACACGAGCTTTCTTGTCAATGCGGAACGGTGCCATCAAAAGGGCGTAGTTGAAGTTCAATGTAGTCTCCAAAGGAGATCTACACTTTTTGATCAATTCCAGCAAAAGACCCTCGCCTGGCTGTAACTCCAAGTTTTCTAAAGCCGCTGACCGTCGACCTTGCATAGTGGATGAAGATGCCCCGAGGTCTGCATGAGATCGTCCACTTGTGGAATCTCTTTCTGTGTCTACAGTCATCACATCCAGCTCAACCTCCTCGGCGATGCTTTCTCTTGGAGAGTTATCCGGTTGCACAGCAGCCCGTCCATTCTCGGCATGGCCGTTGCCCATTTCTATATCGGGTGGCGGATCGGTCGATCTTCGACCGTTAAAGTAGCTTTTCCACAACTCACGAGCTCGAGGATTTGACATGATTTTAAACACTTTATGGTCACTTTTCAATGAGGGAACTATACTAGTGTTATTGTTTAAAAATATATAACTTAAACTAAGTTTTTATCAACCTCAAACCATCTGATACTATCACTTACAACTTGTAAGTTACAAAGGGAAAAAAATCAACCAAACTGTTTAGTGAAACTGGCAGGGTTTGAGAAATTAGGGAAAAGAAAGATGAAGAGAAAGAAAAATGAGTGCACTGGAGGAAAGATGAAACAATTCTGTGGGACTCTATTCCACAGACAGTGAATTTATACCGGTCATTTTGCACACTCTAGACAAGGCAATTGTTACCTTAAATAGACGTGTCGCAAACCCACGCTCCCACTAACTTGTATCAATTACAAGTTTTCGCAAAAAGACAAATGGCGTGCCTATCGAATTCCGTGTACAATTTAATTGATTTTCAACCCTTCATAAAGGAAAGGCACCACGGGGGTGAAAGCATTTCTGAACATTGTCCAAAAAATAAGCCAGGATTGAATTTTCATTTTAACTAAATAAGTACAAGCAATGACCACACACTGTGAAGTGTCACTTCATGAGGAACAGGGCAGATGTTTTTTTGTGGGTTGCAAGAAATTAAATTTTTTAGCTTTGTACTGACGGTAAAAATAACAAAAGTAAAAATATTTTTCTTGTAGCATAGCACATGTTTTTGATCTAAATTATTCTAAATTAAATAAAAAGCTATTCATTAAAATTGGCAATTACCTCACGTAATTTACGTGACATACTCGCCACCACTACTAGACGCTCATGCTCATATTAGGACAAATGAGGCGAAACAATTCACAATGACTCATAAATGGTCCTGACACATGTATGTAATATGTCGAAAATATATTGGGGCGGATCAGCGCATGTCGGAACCAGGTGTAAAAATTCAACGGGTTTAAAATGTAAATTCTATGTAGAAGCTTCTTTTTAGTTTGATAAATGTGAATGCAACTTAAATATCATGAACAACGATTATGCTTATTCAGCACTTACAGGTTTTTATGATACCAAAATTTTATTTTATTTACAACTTTGAGCCACAATCATCATCATCATCATTATGAACATCAATACAAATTGGTTTGTTGGAATTTTAGTCTTTAATGCAACGAATTGTTTTGAATCTTTACAATATAATAATTAGTTTATTTTTCTCAAATGTCGTTCGGTTGAAAGTTGAAACCAAAAATAGTAGATATCGTGTTATTATGTCTTTCCATTCTGGAAGGCCAATAAGGGCAGCACGGTCACAAATAAGGTCTTAGCGTCCCATCCCTGGCGTTCCGGAACCGTCGCTCCTGGCGCCTCTGCCCTGGCCGGAATTCCCTCCCGGGTTCTACAAAATAAATTGAAAGTTGTGGGATTTAATTACTAACTAGGTTCTATTGAATATTAAAATTGTAAAATTCAATGATAAATATGGATTTATTTTAACCCAAAGGTTTACTATACAAAAATATGAAAAAATTCTTACATTCGCAACCGCCAGTAACAATATCGCAGCAAATTCCAGCAGTAGTTTCCAGTTCATTATGTAACAGTAATGGTTTGAAATTGTATTTAAGGTAGAGAATTGAAAATATTACAACGTAATAGAAATCAATGTCGTCCCAGTAAACAAAAATTTAAGGCAGATGGTAGGCTTCAAATAAAAAATGGTTAAATGATGGTAAGTGTGTGAAAGAGAAATCCTTTATATATTTCTAATCGCTCAAGAAATCACGTCAATGCATCATTTTTTATTACCCAAATTTGATACCACATAACGTATTTTTAATTAGGAATGGAAGATTACTGAGAAAATGTAATGTACTTGTACAATAAAAATATCATAAATTGTGCGCACATCACATTATTTGCTAAGAAACCTACAATTTGTCTATAAGAATTGATCATTTTGTTAATTAAACAAATAATGATTTGCATCGTAAATATGTTCATTATTTCCTGTACATATTTATTGTTATATACGCGGCTGTAATAAAATTACCGCATAAAAAACTTATGTGATTCAAACTCAATAAATAAATAATTTAGTAATCATTAGTAAACAAAAATACTGTTTCAAATTACGTTTTAAATTACTAATAATTTTGTATCGTCTGAATTAAATTTGATGCAATCCCACTTTATTAATATAAATTAGATGGTTTTAGCTTTCGCTGTAAAATACGTTATTCAGCCTTTCGCTTTTTTTTGTTTGCTTGAAAAGCTAGTCATTACGATTACGATTGCATTACTTCCAGTAGATATGTATATACCTGACAGTGACAGAGAGTTACCCCAAACAATTTGCATATTTTTATTTCAATCTTCATGATTCACAGCGGGGGATGAGGAAGATGAGAAACGCATCAAAGTAGTTGTCTATTTATCTGTTCTTTTTAACCGAACTGAAAAGCGGTTGGTGAGCAATCCTAAAACTGACGCTATTTATTCTACGTGGATTTTTCTTATTGCTGGCGGTCCACCGCTTGTATAAAAACTAGGATGTTATAACGCATTTGCAAAGCTGTCAATCATCTGGAATGGAGCTTCGTTTGTGTCAGATATTCTAGTAGTCATCAGCAAGTATTTGGAATGCAAGATATTAACGACATAATGAACCCCCTTGTCTGACTTTTCTCCTTTTGTTTATTATTTTCAGTTACTAATTTACTTTACTCCGGGAAAAATTATTATGGCAAATGGCAATGCATGGTGTGACAAGAATGGTGTAACATGTAACATGGACGCTTTTAAGATCAGTAAATGTACCAACCAATTATGCAACATCTGCTAACTAAAAACTGAGGAACTCAGTTATCTCGAGAGGGTAAAATACATGATCTAATACTTATTCTACCCAAATCAGGCAGGTGTTGCTCAAACATGACATGACACAGAATACAGAATATTTACATAGGCTAATTGTCAGTTGAGGGAGGCTTTTTTTATGTTTTGAGTGTAAGTTTTTTACTTTGATATTCTGGAAAATAATGTAAAAAAATAAATTCATTTAACTGCATAATTTCATTATTCATCCATTATTTGAATTTCTTGTACGAATTAAACAAACTATTTACTTCCGAGTTTAAAACACGAGTTATTCATTCATTTCAAATCATCAACGATGAAAATATTGTAGAAGTATCAAGCACCATCTTTCCGGAATGTCGATTGTGTTTTCAATAAAATCGTCTTCTGTCCAAATTTATGGATACAAGTTTAGGGAATAAATGGAACACCGCACATCAAACCTGAACAATAATTTAGTACCACTGAAGTTGTTGTTTATAAGTTCTTGCAGAAATAAAAATAATAAAACAACAAAATTATATTTGATTTTCGCTGTTCTTTCTTTCATCCGTCTTCACCAGCTACAAACGTCTTTCATGTTATACTAATTTAAAATGAGTATGTCAATTTTATTAGCGATATTCTAATTCGTGGTTGTCCTAATTTTGACTGACATAGACACGATGAACATAAATGTACGGTGTACATACATCATGTATGCTGTAGAGTTTAAACTCATGAAAAATTTCACGTGTAGTAAATTGAGACACGCGAGCAAAGTGTACCGCCGATCAGTAACTTTCGATCTGCTTCAGGTTTTGGCAAAGGTTTTGCAAGCAACCCCATGCAAGTTCAAATGATAATAAACTTATAACAAATTGTCAGACTAAGGTTTAAGAATAGCAATGTGGTAAACAGAATCAACACTGTTTCAACTTTAATTCTATCTGTCTCAAAAAGTATAACAAGCGGTTGGTTTTGCACATCCTGATGGTAGTGACTTTAAGTTGAAATCATTTTGTAAGAGAGATGAATTAATCTTCCGTTTATTAGCATATCAATTAGAAGTTCCGTCAGCTCAACATTTGCCAACATATATATATTTATCAAACCAGTCTTCAAAATGTAGTTTTGGTTTAAGTCGGTCAGTTATAGAGTTGAAAAAAAGGCTATGAATAGCATAAACGTGGGAATCCAACTGTATTTAAGAAATTAAATTAAATGGGAACAAATAAAAAATACCGTGACATGAACCAAGCCTTTAAAAATGAGATGATGTTGATGTTATTTTTGTGCTCGGAATCCAGCTTAACTAAAATGATATTAACACCAGAGTGATACACAAGTATCTCGCAGCCTCTCCTTTCTCGATGGGAATTGAAAACAGTGTGCTCGTAGTATTATTATCTCATGACACGTGAGCAATAATTTAGATCAAGCACACGCAAAACAGATGGACAAAATTGGGCTCAGTTTATGTTGAAATGGTAAAATGTATTAATTTAAAACTACCCGTGAGTAAGCCATGGTCTTTTTTTGTCAATGTAAAATGAAAGCAGTTTGAAAACTACACAAGCCTCATAAAACTCATGAATATCCAATATAGTTTTTAATCAATTTTACTGTAGAATGCTCGTCATTGTGAAAAAGCAGAACTCACATCATCATGCGTTTCATTTAAATGTACCAAACATTCATGAATCTATTTTTCCCGATAAATAAAAGAGTGATATTTGTACCCAATAAAGCTCTATGGCAATGTCACGGTTTGTATTTTGACGGTTACACTTCAACGATGAATAATAATTGATTAAGATGATGATGGTTAGTGAGAGGTTATCCGTGACTTATGGTAACTGATGAGGATGTAATGTAGAGCTAATAAATGCAAAGGTAGACACGGGAATTAGGTTTGGGTTATGTACAATAATTTATTGAGAGAGAGAGAACCAACTCTCCGTGCGAGTCTTTTGCTCCGTAGTTTCAGATTGACAATTATCAGAGTAAGAGGAAAGCTTGATGGTGGATGGAGCGTGGGTTCAACAGGATTCATAGAAGATACTAGAAGAAGGAAGGTAGTTCCACGTGGAGGTTTTGTACAAAGATAGAAGGAAAGAAGGAAAGGGAATGAGAATAGGAATGCTTGCTTAAAGCTTGTAACACCCGTACCAAACTCTAATGTATAACTTGTCACCTACGCACCTAATTCTACGGTGCCTTACTTTGTACATGTGACAACAAGATTTCTCCGTTCTAAACATTACTACAAATTTTGTAAATTATCAAAAGTAAACGGTTTAAAGACGTCAAAAGATTCCATGCCATTGGAACTGATTGTGTTTTTTTAAACATATTCCGGAATAATCGCAAATAGTAACGACCGCAATTCGGTACAAAATTCACATTAGTGAAAATTTATCCGAATTTTTGGGGGGGATTCACTTATTCTTATTAAATTTTGTTCAATTAAAATTTAAACCAAAAATAGGTGGGTATGGTGTCATTATTTCATTCCAATCTGGAAGGCCAACAACGGGCATCAAGGATTCTGTCACAAATAATGTTCTAACGTCCCATTCCTGGCGTTCCGGAACTGACGCTCTTGGCGCCTCTACCCTGGCCGGTGCTTCAACTCGTTCTCAGAAAATAAATTCAAAGTTGTAGAATTCAGTTATATACGTTGGTCTATTAAATATTAACCTTGGGAAATTCAATAAAAATATGCATTTATTTCAACCCAAATGTTTACTAGTATATTGTGGAAAAATTCTTACATTGGCAACCACCAGTAACAAAAGCACAGCGAATTCCAACATTAGTTTCCAGTTCATTATGCAACGGTAATAGTTTTAAATTGCATTTAAGGTACATAGAGAGAATTCAAAATATTACAAAGTAATAAAAATTAATTTCCTCCAAGTAAACAAAAGTTCAAGGCATATGGATCTTTGAATGTAAGTGTGTGACGAAGAACTCGTTTATATACTTTTAATCCCTCCAGAAATTACGTCAATGAGTGAATTTCTATTACGCAAATTTGACAACATATAACGCAATGTTAATTAGAAATGGAAAATCACTAAGGAAATGTAATGTACTTGCGCAATAAAAATATCATAGCTTGTGCGTACATCACCATTCTACTAAGAATTCTACCAAACATTTGTCTAGTCATTTATCATTTTACTTATTAAACAAATTATTAGTAGCATCGTAAACATTCTTTAGCATTTCTTACACATGGCATTTGTTATATAATATATACGCAGTGGTAATAAAATTACAACATAAATGGCGATGTGACTCAATTTTATTTAAATTCAGTAAATAATCAAATATTAAACGAAAATTCTATTTCAAATTACTTTTAAAATTATTAATCATTTTTTAAATTAATTTTTTAAATCAACTAAAATTAAGCATCTGGTGCAATTCGGTTGCAAATCCACTTTATTAAAATAAATTCGATTGTTAGTTTTTGCTGTAAATTACTTTATTGTGCTTTTTGCTCTTTTAGTTTTCTGGTCATTACAGTTGCAATTGCATTACTTGCAATACATGATAGGGACAAATAGTTACCCAAAAATTTACATATTTTTTTCAATCCTCATGATTCACAGTGGGGGATGAGGGATGAGGGAGATGAGACACGCATTCAAACTGTTGTCTAGCTTTTCTCATTGACCGAACCGAAAAGCGGTTGTGAGCAATCCCAAAAGTGACGTTATTTATGCTTATGCTACGTGGATTTTTCCTCTTGGTAGTTGCCTTTTTCTTGCATGAAAGGGAGAATGTCATTACTTATTTGCAAAGTTGTCATTCATCTGGAGTGCGGTTTTGTTTGTGGTAGATAATCCATCATGTAAATAGTTATTTACAAATGTATGCCATGCAAGATATTTACCGCATATTACGCTACCCTGTCTGACTTTTCTCCTTTTATCTAATTCTATTTTCCGTCCAGTTACTAATTTGCATTACTCCGGCAAAGATTATTATGGCAATGCATAGTGTCAGTGTAACAAGAATTTTGTAACATGTAACATGGATGCTTTTGAGATTGGAAAATGTTCAAAACAATTATGAAGCATCTGCTAACGCAGGAATTGCTTAAAATGGAATTCTACATGACTGACAGACAAATTTCTAACACACTTGCATAATTTTAATTCAATCCGCATTGTTCACAGCAGGAGATGAGGGAGATGAGACACGCATCAGGTAGTGGTTTAGCTTTTCTCTTTAACCGAACCGAAAAAGGATATTGCGTATCTCTAAACGTAACCCCATTAATACTACGTGTAATTCCCTTACTAGTAGTTGACTATTCGTTTACATGAAAGCAAGAATGGCACTACCCATGTGCATGTTTTCACTCAAGTCAGAATAAGTTGTTTTTCTTTGTTTGTGATAGATGAATACCAAAATATTCATTGAAATAAAACAAGTTCCTGAGTTCCTCCTTTCTCCACGGGGAAGGGGAAGAGGTTAGCTCGTGCTGTTTTATGACACTGGGACCAACAATTTACTTCAATCCCTAATTAAGCTAGATGGACACAACCGTGCTGTTCACTTCGTGTGGTACTGATTGGTCATGAAAACTCTCTTCAATATTATACTGCCGGTTCTTGCGTGAGCCATTTCCTTTTCTCGGTGTAGAGTAGAATAAAAATGGAAGGAAAACTAACAATCCTCATAAAGCTCCTAAACAATACATTTCAATTGCCTTACTGCAGAATGCAATTCATTATCATTAACCAGCAGAGTTAACCAGCGACATTAACTCAAATCATATTCATCATTTTATTTCAATGTATAAACCTTCACGATTCTATTTAACATATTTTCTCGTGGTATAACTAAATAGGTGGACTCTATTACTTAAGCAGAGCTATTGGCTTTGGATAGAGAACACACTTTGTTTTTGTGACTTAAAGTTTGATTAATTAGGGCTGTAATTATAGAAAGTAAATTTTAACTCTGTGTTCTAGTTTATTGAACATGCCATTTTCCATCATTGGAAGTAGCAAAAGCGGAATCTTTCGCGTGTTTCAGTAGGTAATATTTTTGAGCATAGATCGTTGCACGAATGATGATGAGCATGTGTTTCTTATTCTCCATTTGACATTTCTCTGCGGGATTTCAAAAGTAAAAACATTCAATGAATCATGCAGATGTTATTTACTGAATAGAATCCAAGTAGTGCTAGTGTCGCGTTACTTACTCTGGGTTGATTAACTTCCACGTAACAAGTAGTACTAACGAGATTGTGTTAAGTAGCTGTCAAATTAATATGCTAATCACATTTGAGCATTCACAAATATTTTGAAGCTTAACGCAATAATATGTAATTCAAAACTAATGAAGTCAAAAGTGAAACCGTACCCTTCTAGTTATGTAGTCATTTGGTCATTTTACAGATGCAGTCCAGATGCGACTAAATATTTGCATTGATTCTAACACAGTATTTCAAGCAGTGTATAATAATATGATGTAATGAATAAAACATAAATATAACCTTGACCTCATTATTCCACTATTTATTAAAATTCGCTTTATTGTACGTAATTTGTCAAATGGTCACGCAGCAGAATGAAAAGATAAAATTTTCACATTTATATTAAGAGCTGATTAGTTAATAATTTGTTTACTATAATAATGTTACAACTGTAATATTTACTGTCAAACTATAATATATTACTGTTAATTTATTCACCTTAAATATCACTGCTGTACATATGTTGGATTTTCATTTTGTGATGATTAATAGATATGAGTAATCGCTGATCTTAATAGCTTGCTTTTTAACTTGGGTTTAGATAACTTATGTAGATTGAATTGCAGTATGCAACAATAAAATAGGGCAAGCTGCGAAACCTGATCATCAGGAATTATTGACTCTAACACTAATACAAGCAACAATAATTATTAGATTCACTTAAATTTTTTCGCTTCGTAAAAACCCGTAAACAAATTAGCTAAAAATTCATTATTTATACTATTATTTAATTATAGTTATGTAAATAAAAATTCATTATTTATACTATTATTTAATTATAGTTATGTAAATAAAAATAAATATGTACATATTTCTTTAAGCTATACACAATAAATTTATTAATGTAACTTCTTATGAGTTTTCAAACTGCTTTGATGTGTAAACGTCTTGGATTGTCAATTTCCTTTTACCTTTTCCTTTTACTTACAAAGTTGTCATATCTGCTCTTACAATCGGAGGTGTGTTCACCACACCTGGGATTTTTGTAGCGTGTGTCATGACACACCTACCACACCCTGTAGTTACGCCCATGAATGAAATATTCCATATATTAACATAATACTAGAAATAATTTGGTGCTAAAGGTAGAGTAAAAGCTGGAATGAAAACAAAACTAACACATTACTTTAGTTTGAGGTAAATTATTAAATATTTGAAAACTCTTGTTCAAATGTCACTTAATAGGGCTTTTAAGACTGAAGTTTTTGTGTATTTAGAAAATGACATAAACTGCTGGAACAATTTTCTTTAATAGCATCCGTTAAAATATTACTGGATAAAATGTTTCATTAGATTTTATTAAATTTATACATTATCAGGAATAAAATGTAGCCTAGAACTGCCAAAAATATTTTTATTGAACTGCCCTGCTCTGAATAATAAATAATGAATAATTTTACCTGCTTACACTTTAGTTGAATAAATAAGAAAAATAGTGAATTTCATAACCTGAAACAAACTTTGTTCAGTTTTATTGTTTCGTTAGTTCAGTTTTTTCAATCACACCAAAATGATTCTCACTCGCACTGACAACCAAAGTTTATTTCTATTTTTAAAATTCGTATGTGTCTAAACTAATAAAGGTAAAATGCACCCTTCAAAATCCGTCCGTCAAACACTTTGCAGATGCATTTGTCTAATGCAGTTTAAACCTAATTCAAGCCCAATAATTAAGTCCGACACTAACATTGACCTTAATATCGCGCACTATATAAAACTACTTTATTGTACAAAATGTGCAAATTATGAAACCGTTGAATGAAAAAGAACGAAGCAGCAAGTCAATACTATACATAATGCCTTTTAATAAATATCTATTAAGACTCAACTAGCAGAAGTACGTGGCTGTCAATTAATGACTAATAACACTTCAGTCTCTTTTATTACTAATCACCGTAAGGAGACGCATATTTTTAAACAATAGTAGCAGACAAAGGTAAATAAATAGAAAATAAATTCAACAATTGTGAATGCATATATTCGTCATTAAAACAAGCTTCGCTTAATTTGCCTTAAATAGCAGCAATTACATCACACAAGATTTACAGGACCACTTTAAAACCTAGCTGCACCATGTTCATGATCATGATGTCAGATGAAATGGGAGGAGATTCTTCACTCATTTGCTCATTAGCGAATGCTAAGCCCTATTTGATATTTGATTACTCATCGATCGCATCCATCAAAATTCCTTTCACTTTTGCTTGGTCAAGCATTTGCTAAACTCACACTCAGTTTTATTATATAACTTAGCCAATTCTGTAATGAAAATAACCGCCTACAATATACAAGATAACCCTGCGAATGTTAATACGTACTTTGTAAGTTGACATTGGCTTCAATTCTTTGTAACTTCAATATCTTAAACTCGAGTTGATGTTTAATGAAAATACTTGGACTAGGTTATTATTATGGCAAATCGACGAAAGTATTTTGAACACGATATAAAATGCATCGTTGTTTTAGACACTGCTTGTCAGTCTCCAATTAGCAATTTGTTTGTAAGCATCGCTAAAATTTACTCGAAAAATTTTTTTTTTGTAATTTTGTTTGAATAAGCTCCCACTTTAAAATGAAAATTTTAAAGCTTCTGGTAAAAAATAAACGTATCATTTATAAAATGCAATTAAATTTTAGTTTGTTTAATTTTAATTTTTTGTTTTCAGGTGCTACTATCATCACTGGTAGGAATCTGCTCCGCCGGAATAAAAACTCTGAATGCCAATGAGGAAGCCGAGGTGTGGGCCATGTTCATGCGCATCTGCAGCCGTGGCTATAACGGTGAAGAGGGTTATGAGGAATTGCGCAAGCAATTGCGCTGAGATTAAATGCCACAAAAGTTTCCTTCTCGCTCATGAGATTCCAGCATTACAGGCGATGTTCAATGAACAGAACAATTTCCAAGAGGCTCAGAGCAGCAAGGTGAAAATGGACGATCTGGGCGAGGAAGGTGTGAGAGCTTTTCTGGCATATTTTTACTACTGGGACATCGACGTTCCCTCCAAGGACTGTGCAATTGCGTTTGAGTTGCTTCACGTTGGAGAAAAATATGGCATAAGCTAATATCTGCAATGAAAAAAATTCTACTGGAGAAAGAGGAACGCTGGTTCTCGGTTGACATCGCTCTCCAATTGTTTGTTCTGGCGAGTGGAATGGTGGACGGAGAGATGTTGAAGAATGTTGCAATTG
>VYYJ01004070.1:0-14447 GCA_021029165.1 Cyphoderus albinus
GCCGCAAAGATACATTGACATAACATAACATAAAAAGCTTTAGCTTCACTTATGGAGAGGGACATAAAGTAACAAAGCATTTAAGAGAACAGCAGCTTTTTCATAGTTTACCATTTACCATAGAACAACAAACAGCTTTACGGACGGAAAGGAACTTGCATTTCGAACTCAACTACATCGTCATCCATGAACCAACATCCGCGAGAAAATGAAAGGAAAGCACGCAGAAGAGCTTCATGGAGTTATTGAATTGAGAGCAGTGCACTTTTAGGATATCCTGTCCGTGTCCATATTACCAAAATGCATGCGAGCCAAGAGCCGTGTCATTCATTCATATGAAAATGAGTCAAGTTTTGTAAGGTGATATGGTAAAATGGTAAATCCCTCTAAAAACTCTTATAAAAGCCTTATAAAATTCATATAAAATAATATAAAATAATTGTTTCGAATTAGTTAGACTAGACGCAAGATACTTGGAACAAGCATTTTAGAAATTCCCATGAGCTAGTAAACTGCATAACATAACTTGACATGACATGACATGACCTGACATGACATATGCACATATGCAGGTATTATTTACATTTACATACATGAATGAATGACTATTTTTTCCGTAATTTTTTTCTCCTAAGACTCACTTGGAGCTGGGGTGGAGGTGGTACATTGGTTGGTGGAGGTGGTTGATAGTGGTGCCTGGTGTGGTGGTTTAGTGGCTGTCTTCTTTGGCGGTGGTTTATTTTGTTGTTTTTGGTGATGTTTTTGGTCCATCCACCTTACCTAAATACTTGATTTTATTGTTTTGCGTGTTATATGATACTATAAGCATAAAATACCTACATGAATGAAGATTGAGACTGAAACATTGTTTTGCTCCGCTACTAAATCCTAGATAATTTTATTTTATAGGAGTATTTTGTTTTTCGTCTTTGTCTACTTTATAGTAATATTTAATACATAAAACAGTTTTTGCAGAAGAGTGGAGCATCCAGACTCTGAGAGAGTGAGGGAGTCCCTGATATCATTATTAATACAATACAAATGCTTTATTATTATGCATATGCATGTAGGAGATTGCAAGAGGAAGGAGCTTAAGCAGAAGTTAATAGAAAATAGCTAAAATAATAGAGCCTTGTTTTGCCGTGGACGTGGAGTGAAATGAAGAGGAGGAGGAGGAGAGGAGGAAGAGAAGACACGAGACGAGAAGAGTTTTGAGAGAAAGGAGGATTTTGAGTTTGGGCATGAAATGAAATAACATTTTCCTTCCTTCTTGTTCATCATGGTGGGCTGGTTAAAGTGTGCTCAGCCAGACTATGTATCTGTAGTAATTTACTCACTTCACCTTCTTCATTGTATTGTATTCCACATTCACAGCCAGAGTCAGAGCCACAGAGCCACTGCCACCCTTTGAAAATTCCTAATATATAATAATATGCATGCATGTGTTGTTATGTTATGTGTATGTGTTTCGAAATTGTTCTGCTGCTCTTATTATTTATGTTAGCCCGTTTATAATATCTCCTTGTTTTTATATCTTTATGCGAAGGAAAAAAGAAGAGAAGGGAAATGAAATGAAAATGAATGTGTCTACTTTGTGCTTGGGGGAGCAATATTGACGACCTTAATCTTGACTTGGCATCACATCACTTTACTCGCCTCGCATAGTCTCATACAACCCGATTTACCATTCCTAACGACTCTCTCTCAGTCTAACTCCTTTTCCTCACTTTACTTCACTTTGTTACAAACTCTTTGGTCTGGTTCAGTTCAGGAACTCCATCCATACAGAAAAAATGCATTTATTTGCTCGATGTCGGAGTTTGTCTGCGGATATGCATATGGAGGAAGATGTGTGTGTCGAGCCGAGATTTTTTTCATAGAAACTTTGTAAGCTTCCATTTCCAACCATATCCACTTTTGCTTTGCATAAATATTGCATATACATATGTACCACCACCACACACTTGCCTTGCCATTTTTGGTTGTTATATGCATAGTTAAGTTATGTATGTCATTATTATGTTATCGTCTTGTTGTTTTCCGTACTGGTACTGATACACAAAACAAATTTGATTATGATCTACATAACATAACATAAAACTGTTCCAGCAGCTTCCTTTTTCCCTTCTTCTGCGTTTCATTTCATCTTCATCTGACTTTGGTCTGACCGATCCGATTTCAGATTCTGTGATTGATGCGAGAATATTCAGATTCAGGAGGAAAAACTCGTTTTGCTTTATATTCCCATTTGCTCCATCGTGGAGGTGGGTGGAAGTGAGGTGAGCCATTTTCACGGTGGTTGTGTTTTGTGGTGATTTTGAGAAACGTTTTTAGATTCGTTCTATGCCACCGTCACCCTTTTCGTTTCTCTTCAGAATGTTCCAGTCGAAAAGTGGAAAGACAAAAGTCTCCTTCTATAGTCATTTTATAGTCATAGTCAGGGGAGTTCATGTTCTGGTCGAGCTAAAAGTTTGTCGGAGTCGGAAGAAACGGAAGAAGAGGAAGGAAAGGAAGATGAGTAAAAGAATGAAATCAGACAAAAGCAAAGGAAATTTTATAGCTCTAACTTTGGGGCCAGCCCTATCGAAATAAGATGGTCTTCGGCTTCTTTCTGATTTTGACTCTTCTCAACTTCTTCGGCTCTTCCGTTCTTCGGCTCAATTTCATCTCATCTCATCGGAGACCTTAGAAGAAGACAAGAGAACGATTTTGCTTTTCTTGGAAGAGGAAGGATTTTGTATGGGTTATATGAGGATGAGCAGATTTTGTGGGTCTTCCGTATGGTATAGATTAGAGATACAGCGAGTTGCAATGTAATGTAATAGCAGCGTTTTTCTGGCGTTTTTAGGGGAACTCTTGGTCATTTATGACTATGACTGACTTCTTGGATGGAGAATTTTTCTTCTGCCAGGGCCAGGGCATATGGATATTTTGGATATTACATGGCAGTAGAAAGGATTTTTATGGCTCTTTTTATTACTTACATGCTTTTTATGCATTGCTTGTTTTTTCCCCGAAATTTCTCCTTCCTTGCGCCATTTCCATTCTTTTTTATTCTGCTGCTCCCTTTTCAATTTGCATCTTATCTGAGACTCGGATCTGGTGGAGTCTCTGGTGGATGTGGATGTAGATTGTGGATGTAATGGACTAAACATTACAAGACAAGAGAAAAAAGACGCAACTTCTTACTAAAACCATGTAAGGTTAGTTTAGTTATGTAATGCGCTGTTATTTCTCCATTTTACACCACCACCATCGCCGCCACTGCCACTGCCACCGTTTTTACAACAGAGCGATTTGGACTTTTACTACGGGATAACGTATCCAGCAGAGTTCTAGAAGAATCAAATGTCTTTCTTCCTCTGCTTCATCGCAATCATCGTCATCACATCAGCTCAAGCTCAACTAAAGCTCTGGATTCTGAATCTAGAATCTAGATAGTATTAGATGAATGAATGAAAGAATGAAGCGGATTTTTTTCCCGTTGGACTTTTGGAGGGATGATGGGATTAAGAAGACAGCTTTTCCTCCTATTACAAGATTGTTTGCGTGACAGCGAATGTGTTCTATGAAATTGGTTTATTTTATCGGGCTCATAAATAAATCCGGCTACTTTCCTCTCCTAAAACAGTGAGAAAAGCATCCAAGAGTAAATAAGGTCATTCATGTCATGTCAGAGTCATAGCCGTAGCCATCTAGTCGGAAAACGCGTCTCTGAAACCGAATATTCTAAAGCCAAGGCTAAGCTACATAGAGCATCAACATAATAGGGAAAACAAAGAAAGACGCAGATTTCATTTCATTTAAGGGTGTCTGCTGTGTTCAATTTTGCATTTGCAATTAAAACATTCATTTTTTCCATGCCATAGAGCAATACTGAAGCGCGCGAGTAGCTTTTTCGAATTTCCTGTGATTTTTTGAAAATAAGCTACTCCCGCGCTTTTATGATTTTTGACACGACGGACTAAGGTGTCCAAATCGGGTCTCTAGTGGAGACCCAAATGCTCAGCTTTTTAATGAAGCAGGAAATGAAGATCTCGAATACTCTCGACAAGTCTCGACAACAATTAATTAATTATTAATAAGCTAAAAATAATTAAACAAATAGTGTAGGTATATGGTATTTTTTTATATTTTAATAAAAAGCTAGACAAAATATTAAAATCTCACTATACAAGTATACAACGATAAAACGAAAACGTTTTTAAACACATAAATCTTAAAACAATTCATTTTTTATAATTTAGATAGAAAAACTTCAAGAAAACAAGAGCATGTAAAGTTTCATCTTTCAAGTTTGCTCGTAATTTAGTACAAAAATTATTCGCTGTAGAAAAGACTCTCTCAGACTCAACGCTTGTGGGAGGAATGGAGCTGACCATTTTATAAGCAGATTCTAATATTGCGCCACGAGAGCCACCATTTTCGTGAAGTGCCATTTCATTTTTAATTAATGTATCAAAACTGGAGTCTGAGGCTCTTGTCCTGTTCTTTTCAGACGTATCGTCATCTTGCAGCAAAATGTGAAGCTCCGACTCCAGAGTTCTTTCGGGAGAATTTCGCTCTTCTGAGTACTCAAAAAAACTGTCGTTATCAATTGAACTAATCGTTTCAGATTCTTGAGGTCGGCAGATTTCAGTTAGTTTTTTAATTAAGTTGATGAGTTCTACCTTGGGCATTTTAGAGTTGCCTCGAGTTGCTCTTGTTGGCCTGTCCCCGGTGTGTAAATAATACATGGCATCAGACAATCCGCTTCGCCGTTGATGAATTTTTTCTTTCAGTTCTTTCTGCAACTCCCTACTAAGGTCAGAATCAACGTTTGATAATTTACCCATCATAAATTGAACGGCCAAATCACATTTACGTAACGTCGAGTCGCGGGCACAGATGCTTTCGGCAGCTACTTTAACTGGCTTCAACACGGCTACAAGCTTGCGCTGGACATCCAATTCATCCGGTTGAAATGTTATTGGTTGGTGAAAATCTTCGAGAGCAACCTCAATTTCGTTAAAAAGTTTTAAAAATCGATCCAGCATGTCCACAAGGGAGTTCCACCTAGTCTTTACATCGAGTATTAATGACAACTCCTTCCCTCCGTGTGAAGCTCGTACATACGTTTGCAATACATCGTTGCGAACCGTCGAGTCTTTAAAGATTTTCACCACTCCCCGTACTTTTTTCACAACAGCGTTGGCACTTATTTGTAACTCTGAATCGGTGTCCACAGGCGAGAGGTTGGATGTTAAATCTTCATCTTCAATATCATCCGTGTCTTGGCTTGTTTCCGGTTCGATTACAGGTGGGACAAAATTATAGAAAGTTTTCACAATGGCTAGGTGGATCGCATGCGCCACGCACAGTTGGTGAGATTTTCCAGAAATTCTTCCCATTTTCTTCATGACCGATGCTCCATCGGTGACAATTCCAGCAATGTCATTTTCGAGCGAAACTCCAAAATCCCTTAGTTTTCCTTCCAAAATATCTAGACAAACCTCTGCTGTAGCCGAACCAGTCACCCGGGCCAATCCTAAGTTATAGAATAATTCTCCGGTGTCCCGAATGGTTACATTCATGTAGCGCTTGTTAGCAGTCGAGGTCCATTCGTCTAAGCAAACCGAAAACTTCACTCCTTCTTCAATTTTTGCTTTGATGGAGTTGACAATTATGTGGGTTTTCTCGTGACTGTATTTCAGGAGAAGTTGACGAATCGTTGTTGCGGAGTGTGGCGTTCGGTATCCAGCTCTTTCGTACATTTAACGAATTTCTTCTGTCTTGGCAATGGAGTGGAAGGAGAATCCATCCACAGCCGCCATCTTGCAAATAGACTCCTCGAAGTCAAAAGTTTCGATTTCTGATGAGGTTGAAATTTGTTTGAAATTAATTATTGAAAGGTGAACGAAAATTTTAATTCAATCCTGTTACCCTCAATATCAGTGTGCGGCTTGTTAGCATGGATTGAATTGAAGTGTCGCCTTAATCCGGTGGTGGACCCGTTGCTAATTTTAATATCTGTGGATGGTATGCAAAGGTTACATCGTGCTGACCTCCTGTCTGCATTTTCTGTAAAGTGTGCCCAAATTGGTGACCACTTGGTTCGCTTTCGTGGTGGCTCCATTTTTACTTTTAGTAGAGTAAGGTTATTGGTGCAAATACAATAACAAAATGTTTGGTGCATTTAAATCGAGAGTAAATGAAGCCCCAATTCCTGCTTCAATTCTCGAAAATAATCAAGAAATGGTGAAGACCCATTAGGTCTCCATGCAAACTGGACAGCCTACGACGGACTCCCTTAAACAATACTTGTTTGTTAACGTTTAGTTTAGCTAAGTATGTATATGAAATCAATTTCCTTGTTCAGTTTAGTTTCCGCCCTTCTACTAAATATGTAATGTACTTACATTTCTGGGAAATGTTTCGTTACGTTCCTGTTCCCACAACTGATAAATGTAGCGATTGTAACGTCAAATTTGCAATGTTTTTAGTATGTATTAATATGACAATGGGATTTCCATTTGAGCTCGGCAAATTAATAAAACTTTCCATATACATAATGCATGAAAAGAAAATATCGGACGCTGGCGTTATTATGGGATGGAAAAGTCCAGAGGATTCTGGGTGTTCATTTTATTTCATGTCTATACACATCTAAGCTTTCATCGCGTTTACTGGGTAATCCAGTCAAGTCATTTGGATTCTCAAATTACCTGCTTTTAGTGCTTGTTTGTACTCCGTGACTTCCGGTTTATATTGACCATAACCATAAAACCAAAACCGTTTAAAAAGGTTCGGTTCGGCTTCTGGTGTTGGACTACTGACAAGACAAGACAAAGCAAGGGGTGAAATGAAGTGAAGATTCTAAATAAAAATTCTAAATAACTTTCTAGTTGTTTTTAAAATATTTGTTTTAATTATTTTTTAATGTAGTTTAACATTCCATTTTCCATTCCATTGTATTTAAAAGTTATTGGCATTGGTGTATGTAAATACCGCGCAATGCTTCCCATCGATCGACGTGACGCAACGGTTACATTACACTGCATGTTCCATGATGATGGAACTCCCATCATAATCAAAGCCCCTTATATGAATGGGTGAAACGTAGAACTTAGAGGGAAATTTTCATCCAGTTTCGCAAGTCAGCCCAGCTAGCTCAGTCGGTAGAGCGTTAGGCTTTTAACCTAAATGTCGCCGGTTCGAGCCCGGTGTTGGGCGAGGCAATCTTTTGCTCAGAAAACCAGAAATTTAATTTTTACCTTATTTGTCGAAAGTTTCAAATAATTAATACAATAGAGATTAATGATTAATTAATCTCAATTTAGACTGGCAAGTAAAAATGTTCATTTCGATTAACATTGCGGATTGGAAGCACAATAAGCATATCATCTATCATCACCGTATAAAATCAAATCATTGCAATTTCAATTATATGTACATAATTGATGTTAAATAATTCAAGCGCCAGTTTTTTAAATATTAATGACGTTATTCGTTCCAAAAAACTATTACAGGTTGTAATTTACAGCGTAATTTTAAATTGTAATATTTTTCTAGATGTAAATAATTTATTAAAACTTTAATTTCATGTTTGTTCATCAAACTTCATTAAATTCATTCAAATTTTTAAATATCCATAATCCACATTATATTATCATTATAATTAAATTAGTCTAATTTGCATTCCACTCATTATTTGCAGCGTGCGTGCAGGCAGACAAAGCAGCTTTACCACCACCACCTTTTGCTTTGCTTGCACCTGTCTAACTAAAGCTTGAAATCGGTCTGTGCTGTGCTGTGCTGGATTTAATAGCGTTTAACACGGAACATACCAACTTCGAAGAACTTAGAGCCGGTAATTCCTGAAACTCTGCAAGCCAGCCCAGCTAGCTCAGTCGGTAGAGCGTTAGGCTTTTAACCTAAATGTCGCCGGTTCGAGCCCGGTGTTGGGCGGTTGAAATTTTTGCTCCGCAAAATAAAACTTTTTGCTTAACAAACCTTTGTAAGTTATTTGTAACGATTCAATTAATTACTATTATTTATTTTTGGACTACCAAACTCACTCCTGATGGCAATTTTTATTTTTTTAACAAGAATTTTCTTTTTACATTGTCATTGTCAGCTAGTTTTTTGCTCAATATTAAACCAGAAAACGCAGATCAAACCGAAGTGAACAAATTACACTAGCTAAAATTCATTTATCCACTTCTACCGTTTTAATTTAATTGCAGTCTCGTTAATTTTAGATGATTTACATACATAAATTTAAATACACTCTGTTGCTTTTGTTAAAATCTTAAAAACTAAAAAACTCCTCTTCCAGGAAAGGAAAATGCATTTTTAATGGTCTTGTTAAAAATAAGATTTTGGTACAATTTTAATTATTGCCTAAAGATTTTTAAGTCAGTAAAGTTCATGACGAAGGTTAAACTCTTGACTGTTAAATTGTGAAATGTTTGTGGTGGCAAAAATATATATATCTGGGTCAGGTGCCACCAACCGAACTTATTATTGTGTAATAATCGTTTTTACTACTTTACTTATTTACACCCTTGATAAGGAACGATAACGCAAAACAAGATGATAAGAGGGAAAAAGTTAATTTTTCAGTTTAAGGTACTTGCAAAGTTTCCCTGCAATTTACTAATTTTGCACTTGCATGGATATGTATTAATTATGGAGAAAAATAAATTATTCGACAGTTAAAGTTAAAGATAATATGAGTATATGAATGGGGTACTTTCGTTCAAGCTAGTTACTAAATTTCCCTTGCACGCGATAAATGTCACCAATATCATAATCAATCATAATCATCATTCATGCGTATATCGCCTCGCCTTGATTAAACCATTGCAAATAAATTGCGAAAACAAGAGTCAAGAGTCGACTCAATTCACAAAAATATCTCGTGTCAGTCACAAATCACAATCTTCACCTCGATTGAACTGTTTGTTAGTTAAATAGAATTGTGTAATTAAAAACAAGGGATTTGCAAACAAACAAGACGAGACAGATTGATTCAAAAAGAAGCATCTCGAATTTTTATTTTCTTTTTATGGACTTTTTTATGCTTATCGTCTATTCATCCATAAATAAAATAAATTCGTAGTTTATTCGTATTTACGATTTGCAATTTTGCAACATTCTTTATAAAATATGAGATTGCGAAAAAAATTGGAATGTATTTACTTATTATTTGTTATATTCATGGTTCCGTTGGCAGACACATTTTTATAGAGCCAATCAGAAGGCAGGATTTGGTTTTGGCGTAGGGAACCGCGAAGTCAGATGGGGGGACAAACTACGTGAAAATAAATATAGCCATATAATATATCAAAATCACCGTATGATTACAACGATCACCAATCCGTTGTCCGTTTTTAAAAATAAAGCTTCGTTTTCGAGAAAATTGAGAAAAACTAATTTAATTAACATAAATACAAATAGTCAAATCAAATCATGTAATACATCAAAATAACCGTATTATGATGCAGATCACCAATCCATTGCCGGTTTTTGAAAATGAAGCTTCGTTTTCAATAAAAATGAGAAAAACGTTTTTTAAAATTTAAACAAACGGGGTGAAATGACGTCATGTGACATATCAAAATCCGCCAATTTTGATGAAGATCACCAATCCGTTGTCAGTTTTTGAAAATGAGACTTCGTATTCGAGAAAATAGAAAATCTTTGCCTCATTNCCGCCAATTTTGATGAAGATCACCAATCCGTTGTCAGTTTTTGAAAATGAGACTTCGTATTCGAGAAAATAGAAAATCTTTGCCTCATTAACCTTTGACCTACTTTATCTCAAATATGAAAGGTCACAGGGTTTTTTGGGTAGCGCCTTTGTATTTCCCATATCCAGATACTTAATATAAATCAAATATTAACAAGTCCGCATGACGTACATTTTGGGGGGATAATTTCCACCATAGTTTCTCGTGACTGACTCCTTTACCCAAATGTGACGTGATAATCGTGAGTGTATGAAGCAAACGCAGAGTGTGAGTAATGCACTATTTACTACGTGGTTGGAAATTGCTAACAATTATTTTCAATTTCATCTTTTGCTCTTTAGGTTGAAATAATAAAAACAGCATATTTTTACTTCGTTATAGAAAACGCAGAGTGTGAGTAATGCACTATTTACTACGTGGTTGGAAATTGCTAACAATTATTTTCAATTTCATCTTTTGCTTTTTAGGTGGAAATAATAAAAACAGTATATTTTTACTTTGTTATAGCAAATGTGATAAACAGTGTGAATAATTAGAGACATGCTACGTGTCTCTTTAATGAGTCGCAAAATCTGCTGAATAAAATTTTCATTGAACATAATCAAGAAACATTTTAAAAAGATATAATTGAGTGCATTAAGAATAAATCTACAAAATGTCACATTCATTGAACATTGTACTATAATTTCTTTTTGCTTAAATTTGATTGTATTCATTGGTTATTTTGTCGTATTCGTCAAAGATGTAAATAAT
Organism: Cyphoderus albinus; assembly: GCA_021029165.1. Lineage (NCBI taxonomy): Eukaryota > Metazoa > Arthropoda > Collembola > Entomobryomorpha > Paronellidae > Cyphoderus > Cyphoderus albinus. The sequence goes on from VYYJ01004070.1 coordinate 10,488, forward strand.
TGTCAGTCATCAACGTCCATATCAGGGTCACAGAATAAGCGACGTGGTCTTGCTACAGGAATGGCACCGTACACCGGGTCCACTAGTTGATTGAAAGCTGCCACATCCGCTTTCTCCTGTGCCCAACGTTGTTGTAATTCATCAGGGTCGAAGTCATCGGGCCATTCCCCGTCGTCGCATTCATCACAATCGTCGTCACCACAGCTCATAAATTCATCACATTCATCCTCTTCGTCGTTATCTAACGGTATGATAAGATCAGGCACCTCAATATCCATCCAACCATCCTATGAAAAAGTACGAATAAAATTAAAAGATAACGTTTGGAAATGAATTCAAGTAACATTGCAATAGTTAATTCAACCTCGGCCCAGTATTTTTCTCGCAGTCTAAAAAATGAATATAAAATAATGTTTGTTATCATGGAAGGAACATGTATCGTCTAGCTGGTGAACCACTTACTGCTTGCAATGACGTACGTGTCCCTTCCATTTTTCATTCTCGTAATTTGTTAAGACATCCCGTGCTATTCTAATAATTTCGTCTAAATTTTGCCTTACATTTTGCTTTGCAATATGATACTTTGCCACGTTCCAAAGAAATTCTAGATGTAATTATGTTTAATAAATGTAAATAAACTGTAATTTAACACACATTTTGGGATTAAAACATAAACTTACCGACGGGATTGAAACAGCACTAAAAACATAAACACATTTATAGTTTGTGTGAAGGAATAATATAAATGGTATTATGGCTAAGATATTTATACCTGGTACGGCGGTAATCTAAGTATGATGTGGCCCCTAGACGCTGCCAATGCATCAAGTTCATAAATTTCCTTGGTAAGTTCTGGCTTTTTCTTCAAGTCTTGGATCAAAACCCATAGCTCCCATTTCAGCATTCTTGGCGATAAAGGAACCTGTACCTGATAAGTTGGATTATCTTTAATGTTTTGTAACCAGTCATAGAGTACTTGTTTACGGTCGCTTTGCTTCGGTGACTTTTGTGAAGAATGATATGGTGCTGAAAAACAAAGTTCGGAAACAACGAATGTTATTTTGCAGTATGCTACAAATTTTGTTTAGAAAGTAAAATAAAAATGAACAAAACATACCATTGTCAACTACAATAATATGCTTTTCTCCCCGTCTGTCGTATTCGTCTAGCAGTTCTCGAAACCATGTGAGAAAGCCCTCACGATTAACATTTTCGTGGTACTGAAATGTAAACGTGATTCATTAAAAAACGAATTTGCTATGTGCGACTAATAATGGATTAAACAAATTCATATTTTACATCAAGTGCGTTTGGATTTTTGGTGACTTTATAGACCGTTACCGACGACTTTATAATTTCGTGTTCCGACGCTGTAATAAAAATATTGGAGCAAACGAGGGCAAAGATTATGTAAAATCATTCTGTTCAGTTGATAATTTTGGTGGTATTACCTGCCAGAAGAACGATAACTCTTGGGCCATGCCCCTGCTTTAAACGACGGTAGGTGTACTTCGCACATTCTTTTATAGTCTTAGGTTTCTTTATTCTCCAACCATTCTTAGCAGTCTGATGGGGATCGATCCAGGTCTTTAATTTAATGAAATAAACGTTTTAGTACGTACGAAATGATAAAATATAAAAATACAGTACCAGAGTACCTCATCCAAAAATGTAACATTCATAGCCAGATCACCCTTTGCCTCGTTCTCACGTAAAACCTTCAAGAAATGTCCGCGTTTCGCAACAATATCTTGCCGCTGAAGAAGTGCAATGCGCTTGTCCAGACGTCCGTAGTAAAATCCGAGCTCCCTCAAAACCTTTGTGAAAGTCTGCTTGGAGCAAGTAAAACCTTCGCTAAGGTTTACAGTGTGCCTTATTTGATGTGCTTCCTCTGGACGGCTGCATGATTGAGTACAACTTGTTCCTGGGTGCTGTTGAGAGTTGGGAGTGTTAGAAATACAAATAGGAAGAAACCTGGAGGGCGCTGCTCCGGCAGCGGACGTGGTGTATATGACGCACCCATCGCTTTTGTATTTCATAAATTTGGTGTAGATTTCGTCCAGGATGGGGGCTGTATTATCTTTATAAAACTGGGCAATTATTGATCGAATAGTGTCCCTGTCAAAACTGTCTATCTGTTCGCGTTTCCAAAATCTCCTGTTAGCGCTTTCTTGTCGGTGTGTTAATATTACACAAGCGTTCATTTTTACGAAAAACATTTAGCGACGAAAGAGACACACCAAGCATTCTACTTGCCACAACAAGCCCAGTATCTTCATTGTCTCTCCAAAAATCGTCTGGGTATTTGTATTTTGTTTCAAGGTAGTGCACAACATTTAGCGCAAGTTTCTGCGCGGTTGACTGAATAGGAATTGATTGAAAAGAATAAGGAAGGACCACCGCCAAACAAGTGTTGTCAAGCAAAGGAGACGGCATCAAGAATTGATATTGAGTGCGTTTCTGGTTTTCATAGTCGCACCTCGAATATGATATAAAAGGATCAGAAGGTTTTTTGGTCAACAGGTATTCGGATAAGTTAAACTCATTGTCTTCCAACAATTCGCGTAACAGATTCTGAGCATGGTCAGTTGCCGTTTTGCCATAAATCAAAAAATCTTTAACTTTTCCTATGATGGCTGACTTATAATGATCAGAGAGTGGGTTGGGGAAGTACTTCCTGACGTCATTTTCATCGGTCATCCAACTCATAAAAAGCCTACGGTCAATTCCCTCTTGTTTTTCTTTCTGTTTGTAATGCAACAGAAAAACTGCGTGAGGAATCTCTGACTCTTGCGGAATAACATGGTACGGATCCGGAAATGCACTATATTGTACGGGTTGCACATTTGCCAACCATCCCTCATCTGCCAGGTCCACGTCGTTAAACTTTCTCTGAGCTGATGCAACACTTTTTGTTCCTATTACGTACAATAAACTTTCTATGTTCGTTTCCGCATTTGTTACAGATTTTAAGGATTGTGAGTTAAGATTTGCAAAAAGTACAGGCTTCGGGTTATCGCTTAACTCTATTATAGCAATATGATAGCCCGACAATTTTTTACTTTTGGGTGCAACCGCATTTGGTGGGCAATATCGTCTTAACTCAATAAACTGTTGCAAATTTAGTTCCTCGTTTTCGTTTCCTAAATACAGTTCATTTATAAACACTTTGCAAATCCTATTCTGTCCTTTTTTTTCTTTAACATGCCAAGAAAGAACTTTTGACTTTGGATCCGGAGTGACTGTTTCCACGGAAACATTCTGCTTCTGGCTATGCAACATAAATATTGCAGCCAGTAACACTGTAAATAACGAAAAATATTTAGTTTTACTGTAAAAAATATTTTTTAAAGAGACGTTTAACTTACCTATTCCAGGGCGCATTATTTCAACAGTTTGCAAAACGACCGTCCAGGTTTTAAATTTGACACAAACACACCACTGGTATTTCTAATTTCCTTATGCCTAAAATCGCCTTTATTTTAAATTTAGATGATGCGGGAAAAATGATTTTATTTAATAATGATTTGTAATTATTGCAGCTTAGTTTTTATTTAAGAATATTGTGTGAAATATTCCATTTGAGTCACTCCTCATTACGTTAGCTACAGCTTCGTTAGTATACTTGGTTTCAATCTACAATCATTCGGAAAAATACTGTGTGGCGATGTACATTAACTGCGTAGTAACTTTGTACTTTTATTGCGTAGCGTAATTCTTGTCAGTATTGCATGGATATAGATTAGCAACAACCATTTCCTTACGAAATATTGTATTCTCAGTGTTCAAGGTTGTATTCGGTCAAGCATTTCGCTCAAGCGAAGCTCGCTATCAAGCTCGCTATAACGAAGTAAAAATATGCTGTTTTTATTATTTCAACCTAAAGAGCAAAAGATGAAATTGAAAATAATTGTTAGCAATTTCCAACCACGTAGTAAATAGTGCATTACTCACACTCTG